>VOMN01045973.1:0-10807 GCA_014899125.1 Orchestia grillus | reverse complement strand
GTGGTTAAACAAATATCTATCTATCTATCTATCTATCTGACCTGTTTTGTTACTAAACGCTAGGGTTAGAAGATTTGAGAAACGCTGTGCTAGAGGTTTAACTTTTGTTGTCGATTTTACGAGTATCTTCGAAAGCCCTTCGCGAGCACACATTTCGTTCCGCTACTCCGTTTGTGTCACAAGGATGATTACTTTGAGAATTGTCATCCATACGGACTTTAGTTGCTTTAAGAGTTACAGAATATCCTGCCTGAGCGATGTTGGAATTCAGTTCTTCGTTAGAACGAGGGCAATTTTCTTCAGGTCAGAATACATTTTTGATTACATTTGCCTTGTGATGGCAGTTTTTTTCTGACTCGTAGTTTCCCTATTCAGTTAATTATCTTATGATACATCCTATATCTCCACGCCCTATATGAAGCTAAACAATTTTTGTCTATTTTTACTTTAAAGTAGTGACTTAAATTCACGAGCCTCGAAACTTACCGAGCTGTAAGACCATGTACGAAATTTACTTTTTTAAATAGAACTCGTACTACGTGAAAGTCAATAATTTAGTTACGAAATTTGATATGTTGAGCTGAAGTCATGGATCGAGGAAAAGGCTTACGTAAATCTCTACTGGAGGAGCCATTGTCCTGAGAGTAATGATCTTGTCCTGAGAGTGATGATTAAGTAATGATCTTGTCCTGAGAGTAATGATCTTAGGATCTTGTACCACGGTTCTCCTGAGCGGTCGCGTAAAGCGCTGTGAACCGGTGTTAATTATTGAATTACTCTAAATCTATTTCCTCTACAAATGCTTTGCATATCAAACCTCTCTATTGTTTGTCTACACTCACTATAATTTATAGTTATTTGCATTCCTGCATGATGCGGCAATTGCATTGGTGAATCAAAACTTTTTTCTAGCCATTGCAAATTGGGTCGTCATTTATTGCGAGGAACTAACCACTTGTTTTCTGCACTCAAATTATTAAGTTTGTAGCTTTAAGTTTGACTTGTAACTCGTGTGTAACACAGTGTATGTTATTCTGACGAACGAATTATTAATTCTATGTACTTCAACCAAAAAGTTATATAAGAACTTTATTCACAAAGCCACGATTGTGATAATATTAACGTTAATTTATACATTTTCTAGTCATGCATCAAAAATTTATGAGAACGCCGCTAGTTAGCTGTTCTTGAAATATTTAATGAATGTTTTTAATGTTAAGTATTCAACGGTATTTGCTCTTTCATTAGATTTAATTCTGAATACTCGTGCGATTATGGATTATGGTTGACGCGTAATGCAGCCCAGCATCTGGACTGCATTAAGACTCCTCGAGACCACGATGTAATTTTATGAATTGAATGTTCACAAGGGGCTCACTGGTCTGTGCCTACCGAGTAGGAGGGAAAAGTTCATCTTCAGAGATTTTCAGGCTTGCAATTAACTGATAGTAATCTTCGGGCTCGTAGAGTTCATTTTTTCCAATAATTTGGTGGGTGAACAACATTTTATGTAATTTTGCGCAACACCTTGCTCGAGACGAAAGTTGGCCTGTGCAGTAACAGAGAGTTGAAGAATAATTCAAAAAAATTTCTGGGACCTGTGTTGAGAGTTGAAATCCGTTCGTCTCATGACCTGTCGTGGACAATTAAAACTCGATACATTTGGAAATGTTTATTAGTTGTCAAACTCGGAATACTATTCAAAATAAAAAAGGGAGATGTTACAACTTTCTGCGTATAGTCTACGGAACCATATGATTGATTCAAATAAACAATAGCACGGGGAACTTGTACATCGCATGTCACTATTCTAGAGAAGGTTATCTAGAACATGTGCAACACGGCACGTTCACTCAATGCGACCACTGTGATTACGAAATATATGAATTCATTTCAACTGCTCCGTTTATTTTTTTATCCCAAACAACAAACGAAGAAACAATCCTAAAAAAGAAGTTAAGTGTATTTCAGACTCCGAATTCTTCATCGCTCTTAGTTACATTATGAATTACAGTACAAGGAAACTATTTTTGTAGATGATACAGCTGCTAACGACTTAGTCTTACGTTTGCTGTCCATGAGTTAACTCAGAACTAACATTCCCTTTAAACTGGATGAAATTGAACAAGCGAAAAATGCAAAAAATTAGGACCTGCGTCGCAAGTGACACTAGTTTACTTGAACACAAACCTCTACAGATCTGTAGCTTCAGATAGAAAACAGTCGCTTTTCAACAGGTCAAACTTAGCATAAGATGCTTGAAGTCATACTACAAGACCCTACACTAATGCAAGAATTTACTGCTGCACCATGCTTCATCGAGCAATCTTAAGTTTAGCACTGGAACTGTCGCATTAAAATCACGGGAAAATATACTATTCGACTTAGCAGATCCCATCAAAAGAGCAGAATTAGCACAATGGAAATAAAATGAACTATCGGTTAACACTCAAAGGTCGATGATGCATCCAACACGAGTAGCTAGAAATGAAGCGGAAATTTTTGCATGAAATCATCATTGCACGAGTACGCCGTTATTTACAACTTGGATGGTAAAAACTGCACTGACCGTGATCAGGCTCTCATTTTTCTTTCTCAGGAAGGCGAAGTAGAGATTCCAATACTGGCAGCTTGTGCAATGTTACACAATCCTTTTACAGAAGCGTGCATTGGAAAATCGCATCCAAATGTTTACGAAAAATTAAAAATACTGCGATCAGTAAATAAGTGAACCCCTTACACTGTTTTGTAGACTGAAAAGATACACATCTAGGACATGATCAAGTTACACTATTTAGGTACATGCCACTAGGACAAACGACACTTTACTTCACATACTTTTCCATAAATCTTTTATGGAATTCAGACCTCAGTGAATCATTGATGTAAGACTTCTGTGAACTATCAGGCTCTGAAGCGGCGCAGTTTTTGAACACGACGTCGTCATCCCACCTTCTTTTGACTTTCATGTCCGACTTGGTCGGGTTAAAATGGAGCAGCGGATTTCCGCTAATGATATTTTCCATCCTAATTCTCTCCTGATTTTGATGCCGAATTTGCTGCTGCTTTGACTCCTCTTCGGCGCGCTCTTTCCTGATGTGCTCGAGCTCTGCCATC
Organism: Orchestia grillus; assembly: GCA_014899125.1. NCBI lineage: Eukaryota > Metazoa > Arthropoda > Malacostraca > Amphipoda > Talitridae > Orchestia > Orchestia grillus. The sequence continues at coordinate 7,690 of VOMN01045973.1, read as the reverse complement.
AGCGCCGCCTCATCATCAGAGTCCGAGTCATCATCAGAGTTAGAGTCCTGCGGATCGTCCGCGTCTAAATTGGCGGAGGCAATTTGATCCAACCTCGGCTTTTTGCTGGCGCTGGACGCGCTGGAAGAGGAGGCGTCTCCTCGAGATCGAGCGGTGCCCCGCTTGTCCGCCTGCACAACACGTTCCCTGTCCTCCAGCTCGCGACGGAGGTCACGGCCACGGACCTCGTCAGCGGTGGTCTGGCCGGCCTCGCGGTACTTGAGGCGCGTGTGGGACGGCAGGTCCCGGGACGAGTACTGTTTGCTCAGGGCGCTGAGGTCCCGCTCACCGCGCCCCGACCCGCCCTTGGCGGGCTCGAACGTGGGCCTCGCCGCTGTAGTCATTTTGTAGTCAACGAAGGCTACGGCTACGAAAATTTATTCCGGGTATATAGAAATGAATTTTAAGTAGTTCAGCAGTGCTTAGTGCAGATTTTTCAGTTTCTGGTCACCAAACGTTGTGAGGTGAATCAGTGGATCATTCCTCACTCAGCTTGTGAAATCTAAATTAGGAGATTCAATTAAAAACACTGGTGGAACAAAGTATTCTGAGACGATGAATAGCACTTAAATTCATCCAATTGCACTGTTAACAATTTGCACACACTGCAGATGATCTAAAACAGACCTTCTGTAATAATTTTAGTTCTGCACAAGAGAGAAGAAAAACATCAATAGAGAGGACACGCTATCATACATAAAAGAGCAATTTCACTACACGATAATTTTTTTCCCAAAAATCCTGAATTAATTTAAACAGAGCCTGCCCCACAACCTCATACTGAGCTCATGCGTTGTGGCGCAGTGTGCAGCGCGCTTGTCTTCCCTTGAATAGTTACCTTCCTGGTTTGATGCTTGGCATGCGCTAAGCTTTTTCCATGTAGTTTCAGAGTGCTTCCCCTCGAGGAAGTAAGATTGAACCACACATTCTTCACTCCACTCAGGTACTCTGTCAGTCATTATGATGCATTTAAACTCAATATGTTTTGTCAATTTCATTGGAAAAATGTTTCTTCATTTTGGCATTTGAGCCTTTTCTCCGTGAAAATCTATGTGCCTTTATGAAGCCCTTAAAAAACTTATTAAACTGGTTCTCAGCATACTGTGTTTGCCACTGCTAACATTAATCAAAAGCTTGCTGACAACCAACAGCACATTTTAGGTTTTTATTATGGGAAATATGCCAATATTGGTGCAAGGTCTTCAAAGTTATAGGTATTTTTAAAGCTAAAATTTTACTTTTACTGAAGTATAGTGATCTCACAATGCAGTGATGTAAGCGTATGCCTGACAATTTCAGACATGGTTCCTACAAGACACAAAGGAAGAGGCTAAAAACAAACTAACATAATCAGAAGGGAGAAATTTCAATATATTATAAATAAGTTCTAGGGGAAGAAGCAAGACCACTGCTGATCTGACCCTGAGGCCTGCCTGATCACAGAAAATTCTGTCAGCAGTAGCATTTGCCATACTTTTCACTATTTTTGACAAACTTAAAATCCATTATCTGAAAAACTGCTGGAGAATTTATAATAGAAATCTTACGCTGGATTGCAAGTGTTGCTGAATAACAAAATTCAAAATTCAAGAGGCTCAGTTTGTAGATCAGAATTTCCAAAGTCACCATTTGCAGATAGATGACTACTCCAGGTTCAGCTTTTAGATGCCCAATTATTTGTTATGGACAAATGGATACACAGATGTGTTCCCTTCTCTGAGAATGTAAGGTTTAATCTTCCTTTTTGAAGAAAAGTACTCTCCCAGAACTGAACATGAGACCTCTTCAAAAAAGAGGCATGCATGCCTGCCTATCACTTGCATTATAGAGCTATCCTTCCTGGCATTCTCAGGGTCAGGTCCTCTCTCATACCTACTTCTCTCAGGCTCACCAACTGATGATACCCATTATCTTAAAAATTGACCACATAGGTAGGTAGTCTAAAGCAAGACTAGAAATTTTCACTTTAAATATCATAAAATGCTGAGATGGCAGCCAAATGTTGTACACTGGAACCTCGACTCACAAATGCCTCTCCACTTACGAAAACTTCCCATAGGCCATACAAACAAAATTTGTCAGAAAATTGATTTTTACATACCTACAAATCAGTTAACTTATGATGATGAATTGACTACAACTCCATACATGGAACCAAATTTTCTGACAAATTTTATCTGTATGGTGAGCTGATTTTTGTTTGTGAATTGAAGTTCCACTGTACCAGATCCATTAACCTGAACAATGTAGAAATATTTTTGGACATTCACTATCAATGGGGAAAACTATTTAAAAATAAGTAAAAAAGAGACACCAGCTTCAAAATAAATCAAATCTCATGTACCTACTACATGATCAAGCTCAGGGCATACTTTGATCAAAATATATTCTTTGTTCATTGCAATATATTGAAAAATAAGCCTATAAATCCCCAGAAAGCACCCAGTCAAATAATGGCCCTTTTGTCTTCAATGAGAAGCAAGCCAACTTATTTTCCTTTCGTTCATTCCTGCAACACAAAAATGCAAGCCCCCTTGACATGAGCTCAAATGTCAAAATTACACCCTGGACTAAAGTTCAAACACCAAAATCTTAAACAAATTCACACGACAATCATACCTAACTTTGAAGGAAATTTTTTGACATGAAAAAAATTCCCTAATGCACTGATATTATTTCACAACATTACATCACAATCAGAACATAGAAGTAAATAATAAGGTAAATAATAAAATTTAGACCTATGGGTATTTGGTCTACTTTTTTAATTACTATTCTGGTAGCTAGGAATATCACCACAGTACTATTATATTTTCTTACAGGTTCTCAAGATGATATGCTTTATCCTTTAACCACACAAAGGAATCAGGATTCAGGAAACTCATTTGAAATTTTCTACTAATAAAATTTTGATTTTAAATATAACTGCAGGTTGCTACTGACATACCTACATACAAATTAATATGAATGAGGGATACCATGCACTATAAAATATTTAACAAGCAATACCAAAGCATTTTCATCCTACATCATAAAATTATGTACTGATTTTATTTCACTAGATAAGAAACCATAATAGGAGGCACAAGTGTCCCGTTTAATAAGCTAAAACAATCCCAATGATTTCCAGTGCTATGGCACAAAAGCATTTGCTAAAACACACTACCAAAAAATGTGTACATATATCGATTGAGATTAACACCAGCAGTCAATTGAAGGCTTGAAAGTCTCTGATGACATATCCCTCTCCCTTCCTTCTTATCAATAGGCACTGAAATGGCCACTTTAAGGCCTATGGAAAGAAAGTCTCTATTTTCCCTAAATTAAAAATTTTGTCATTAATTTCTAAAATAACACTCTGATGTAGAACTAGCCATACAACAGTCAGCAGAAAATAGAATAGGTATGGCTGACAAGTACAAATCCAATAACATTTCAGTGCAAAATTGCTTTCTTTAGGTTCTTCCACATCAAATAAAAATTTTCTCTAAATAAATGGTCATGGATGCATTAATAATTAGTAACTACATAATTTTATAGGTTGAAATCATTTGAAAATAAATTTTTGAAACTAAGAAATAAAATCTTCTCTAATGACACTAAAATGAAGCCTAACAAGAATATGATACCCTGTACAGTACACCAACTTGAAGAAATTATTAATCCTAAAAGTATACAAGTATTTTCCATAGGCTACAGTGAACATGGAAAAAACCACAAACTATTTAATAGGTTTTAGTCAAAATATCTAACATCCATGTACTACACTGCTCCCATCATAAATGGTTTAATATGAGTTGCTATTCTATAGCTTGCCAAACACGGTTCAAGGAATCTACTTTTAATTCCATACCTATAACTGTCAAAATGGCAAAACAAGGAAGAGTTTTTAATCATCAATGTTTGGCAGTGACAATGAGCAATACGGCCATTTTGAAGACAAAAATCACAAAGAATGCAATAGAAGCACACTTTTAGAAGTATAACTTGACATGCAATGAATTTTCTTTGTTAATTCATGTCAGCTAGTACCACACGCACACGCATTCTACAACTAAAGGACATAGCAGGTCTCTAAGTTTTACTATCTAATTTTTTAGATAAAACAACAATTTAAAATAAACGTGGTTCAGGTTTTAGAGGCCTAAAGCTCAAACTTCATCTCTTGGATAATAAAATCCTTCCACTGGGATGGGAAATTCCACTCGTCTTTTGAAACAGCCCGAGCTCAAATTGTATAACCTCATCACTTTTAGCCCGTCTGCATCCACAACGATCGGACTTAAGAGCAACGTTAATGATGTATACGTTAATCTAAATAACACTACTTCTTCTTTAAAGATCCAGAAAGCTGTTGGGTTTCTTCACCAGAAGTCCGTACCACACGCCAGTGTAAATAAAAACACGACGAGTACGTTTGCAGAGCAGTGTTACCATAATTTTGCCCTGCTGGAGTTTGATATTTATTAAAACTCGCTAGAATGTACGAAAAGTTCCTAAAGATTAATCATAAATTACAACTTCGAATTCATTGAGATTTTCAAACTGAAAAAGTATCTAATATGACAATTCATATCAAAATTCATGAGGAATTTTATATATGCGTTTCTGCAGAGATTGCGTTCAGTTCACTCCTACGGATAGATGGCCTGATGCTCGACCGTTTCAATGCCTGGGTAGAAGAAATTCGGAGCTCGTTAAACAAATAAAATAGAGCAGGAGATTCAAATATTGTCATTAAAGGGCACAAAGTTTATAAGGTAAATGATAATGTGAAGGTTTCATGTTTCATGACAATAAACCGTTTATACAGAAATGGTAAAAAAACTATTGCCATGTCGTTTCGGTAATATAGCCTTTTTTGTTATTGAGTTTTGTTGCGGTTTTATATTATAACAGTAATGGAATAATTGCTACATCAATGTTATTGTTAGAGTTAATTTTTAAAATTAACTAGACGACTCGTAACCCGTTGGATCAATTTAAATTTATCAATATCAAAGCGTATCTATAAATATATATCCTATGCAGTTAAGTCGGTATTCACAATACAGGANAGGATTAAACGAAGAGTATAAATTTCGAATATCTCAGATCCTAGACACAAACGTATGCACGGTTTCAAGCAAACAAACGAGCAAGACGACTCGAGTTTTATAATTATACTAGATAGATAGATTAGGGAAGTAATTGCTGTATGAAACATGAGTACACATTCTTAGGATTGACATACAAAGTGAACTGTTTTGATTGGCCTTATGTCAAGTTTAGGACTCGAGTAAAAATGAACGTATTGATGATGAGTACTCAGGTAAAATTGATACGAAAATAAAAGGAGGAAAATATTTAAACCACTAAAGAAAGAATATGAAACAGAATTTATAAGTGAAATAACGAAAAGAGAAAGTAAAGGAATGAAAGGCTAAGTCTGAAAGAAGGAACGTCAGCAAGGGCTCTGTCTGGCCTCAAGTATTTTTAGTAAATGTAAGGCAAGAGAGAAGAAAAATTTAAACGAAATACGCAAGAAAAAGATACGTGTGATTCGGAAGTGATAAAGAAAAAAGATTCGGTAGTTGTAAAAGCCTCAATTAAATTCAGCTCATCTTAAAGTTAAAATTAAACAAAGGTGCCACTAAGATAACGAACTCAATGAGTATTCGGTAGTTGTAAAAGCCTCTTGCGCTGTTTTTTTCCCTGCCGTCATCATAAATGTGGAAGAAAACGTACTAGATACCAGAATTGGCATGTTAGAACACCTGAAAAATATCGATATGGCTTTCTCTCTAACAGGGCACAGGAAAAACAATAGGGTTAGGTTAGTTAAGTTTTTCTACCGTACGCTATATTATTCATAATCTTAGGCCACGTCAACTGTAGACAGGCTTTCAGGAGTTCTGCTTCTCGTGTTTACTTTACTTCCCACAACTTTCTCACCTTTTTTGCAATATTTTCTTGATTTTTGCTTTTCTTCGCCTATAAAATGCTGTTTTTATTCGCAGGGGATCCTGCGTGGGGACACATCGCGTGTGGGGATTCACCATTTTCCCCAGTCTATACCAAGTGGTCCCTCCTCTTCCTAAGCGAGATAATTGAAATTGCTGAAGCACTGCTATCTATACTACTACTGCTATTCGTTATTGGTTCATATATTTCACTATTATTATAATTTAATGTATGCCATCAGCTATTTTTTTAATACCGAACTTTGGTGATATATGTTAAATCGCCTCGGCCTCGCCCCAGCTATTGACTACGTTTATAATCGAAATTACGAACAAGTATCAGTGGATGTTGAACTCAAAATGCCTAGGGCTTTACATAATGGATCCCTGGAGGCCTGAATGTTAATGTTAACTAAATCTTATGATTTATGATTTCGTAATGTTTGAGGATAATGATTTAGAAACTACAAAAATATCATAGGTCTGTACCCCTACGTTTTAATAAAATATTCAGAAGAAATTGAATACTTTTAAATCCAATCAATTTGATCGTAAATATTTAGTAATCAATAGGGTACAGGATTCGAAAATCGTTGTCGCTTTTTGACAATCAAGAAGTGATATTTAGAGGTGAAACTGTTTGAAGTGCTGAAACATATATAAACTTTTTAAGAAACACAAAATCAGTAGAAAAAGGAAAGCCAATGCTACTTTCGTGTTCTCCCTATGAATATTAACTAAATATCATAATTTCATAATGATTGGACACAATGAACGAAAATGTAAAAAATATCGTACTGTTATGCCATTACATTTTTAATGACAAACTCGGAAGAAATTGAGAGCTTTCAATTGCAATCAAATTGGCCATAAATAGAAAGAAATCAATGAAAAACACGATTCGTAAATGATTGTCGCTTTTTGGCCATTAAAAAGTGATATTTAGACATAGGACGAGATTGATATACTGAAGAAAATATAAACTTTCTAAGAATTACTAAATCAGAGAAAAAAAGGAAAACTGATGCTACTTTCGTGTTCTGCATATGAATGTTCATTAAATATCATGATTTTATAATGAGTGGAGTCAAGGAATAAAATTTGAAAAAATATCGTGAGGCACTTCTCCGTTTTAATAAAGAATTCGATTTTTGCTCGTCTTTTATTGTTTCTGACGAATTAATTCCTTCCGGGCTACTCGACGCTATGCAAGTTGATCATCGCCAGTCCACGCCAATCATCACCAGCCCGCGCCAATCATCACCAGTCCACGTCAATCATCACCAGTCCACGTCAATCATCACCCATGCAACGTGAGTCTCCACAAGCAATCGGGCCCCGTGGGCGAGCGATTGCAGAGAACAATCACGCAATTTTACGACCGGATTGCTCAGTCGCTCCTTCAAGTCGGCTGAAATAAAACAAGAGTTGTGCGGACAGCGCGATTGGAGCAATCATGGCGTCTGCAAAACTCTCGCCAGAGTCTCGCAAATTGGTCTCCGCTCGACGGAAAGGAAGTGTCCGCACTCTGCATCCAAGATTTTCTATCGCGAACTGTGGAGGTGGTGGTGCGCATGTGGGTGTTGTTAGCGTGCAGTCTGCAACGTGCGGCTCCTAATGTGTCGTCGGAACTGTGTGGTTGTTTGTGATTGGTTCTCTTCTGTGGTGGTGTGGGGTGCTCTGGGGGTGGTTTTGTGGTGGTGTGGGGT
>VOMN01045972.1:0-10311 GCA_014899125.1 Orchestia grillus | reverse complement strand
GCCAGGGGTAGGATCAGCGCCCTGAACAGCGAAAGCATCTGCTTCGATTCTCGTGTCCTGAAGACTCGCAGTATCCAACCAATTTGTCGGTGGCATTTGCAAAGGAAACTTTATAAAAGAGCGAACTAAATAGTCTCTCTTCCTTTGAATTTGGATTTGCAAATCTAAAAAGTCAGATATTGCACCTGTTCTTAGAAGGGTATATTTAGTGTAGATTTAGAAGCAAGCCAGTCTGCGTACCAGAATTTGAGTATGCTTGTTGCTTGGACTAATCTGCTGTTAGCTCTGCCACGCCACTCAAACCGCTAATTTGCTGAATGACGTCTCCAACAACAGATGATTCTAAACAATACGAAGGGAACTCATTTTCGGGGCAATAAGTGGATACCTCATTGAAAAAAGTAGAACTTTTTTCTGCTGTCGACTGTAGACATCGAGTGGAGACATACATATGTGGGCATCTAGTGTGGTTTTAAAATAAAACCTATTATCTTAGGATCAAAATTGCTCTGCAAAGAGTAAAATTCAGCTAGGCTTTTAAGGTTTCATTTTATTTCTATGGTTTCTAAATTGTAATCACCTTTATTTTCTTATAACCGCTGTGCTTGCTCTCATGCAACTGATGTGATGCAAGAGGATTCGCTCTGGTAATCAACTGTTTGAGTTTCAATTTGGAGTTTTAGAAATAAATAAGTAGGCATCGGTGTGGAAGACAGTCAGATATCTTTAATAAGAAAAATCATTCAGTTGCTCAGAATGTTTCATTATTAAAGGGGCTCGACGATCATGTATTATGTATTCTCATGTTCCTAGAAATTAATTGGACATTTAAAAGTAAGGAAATACGTACAAAGATTGACCAAACCGAGGGTATGAAAGCGAGGGATATTTGACAAAAGAAGAAGTGTAAATCCAAATAAGTGATCCAAAATATTGACAGCAAATATCATCAAAAACAGAGTCGTGAGAAAAATATGGCATACCAAGACAGGGGTTGAATTGAAATTATTTCAAACTATTTTCTCAAGGATTATGACGAATGGGCTCTATGAATTCAGGCATCTAACAATTGTTTAGGATATCCCATCAACTTGTTTATAATTCATTTGAGAAAAGTTAGCTCACGATCGATTTGTGTGGCCCAAGAAGTTACTATGACCCGAAATAGAGTTAGCCGGCCAACTGCTGAACAAAAGCGAATAATAAATAGGGAAGATTGCTAATCTGTACTTGATACTTACAACTCCAATCTTGGGGAAAAAAATCGAAAGCATACTTTTCATCTGAAGCATGACACATCAAAGTCGAGGGACATGCCTAGCGTACGCGGAACATTGCACTCACAGTTTACACTTGTATAAATTCCTAGTGTCTTGCTGCTTCATCTCTTTAGGTTTATTTTATTTACGCTAATTTTTGCATCTTCCTAGAATTCTTCGCCCTTCATCGCTCTTATACGGCCATCTCCAGTAACACTATGATGCCGAATTCAATGAAAGGCGATAAAATTTACAAATTGTGAAATCTTTTCCATGTGCTTCCAAATAGCTTATAATTCCATTTAAGTCATGATTCAACGTATCACATTCATATTTATCATTTACTGTCATCTGTTCCTTCCACATAATCTTTTTCTTATTCGTTTCTAATTTCATGCCTATTGATTTTTCTCCCACAATTTTTTATTAGGTGGGGGTTACTCTACTCCCAACTCCCTTCCACTGTCTGCTCTGATAGCGCAGTTTGCCTGCCAATATTTGCCCTCACAGAGCGCCCCTCTAAGGCGTGCTGCCGCTCGGCCGCCTCGTCTCGGCTTAACCCTCTTCTCGAGCGTGTCCAGTGGCGTCATTGCTTGTAATTCGACGATGTTGCATTCCTGAGCTACTCTTCAAATGAAGAATAGTATTTGAAAAAAAGATGGTATTGATAACACAGGTGTTTTTTACGACTGTGAAAAAACTTTCCCCTGCATCGTTTAGATTCTCTTCAACCTCTCATCCAAATACGTATTTCAAAGCCTCTCGCTGCATTTTAAATTCGTGCATTAACGTAATTTTGGATCGCTCATAGTTTATTCATCTCATATAGCCTTATTTCATTTTTCTTCTATTAAGAATTTCTGTAAAATTCTTTGAGCTTCTGTGATTTTAATATTCAATGAACGAGTTAATACTGTTGCAAAACACAAAAATATTGTAAGTCCATATTAAACTAGTACAGTAAGCCCACCATATTTTGAAATTAATGGTTCTCTTATTGAGCGTCGGTATCACAACCTCAGATCTTTTATAATCGTATATTTAGTTTATTTAACTGACTACGTGACATAATTATTTGTTTTATTCAAATTTGTTCCGAATATTCTTAAACTTATTTACTAGACAGACAACTGATTTGCAAAGGTCATTATTCTGACTTAGAGTTATTTTACATTAGAGTACTTAAAAGTGTATTGCATTAAAAAAAGTGTGTGCATCTGATTTATATTTTCAATTCATCCTGCTATGACCTGAAAGCTTATTTCATGGGGTAAAACGTAGCCATATTATAAAAAACAAACAACAGCCACGGTTTCTGAGCTTTTATTCTAAGTGGGAAGTTCATCTCCTGAAAAAAGTCATGTTCGCGCTAAAAATGACTCAAGTCGGAATATTGCATGCGCTAGAATGTTCTACCGATTAGTTATGCCTTTGATTATTGGAAGAATGACGACTTTTTCATTTCATCTGAAACCATGTATAAGTGCATATATCCTCAACGCAAGCTCCAAATCATTTCAAGCCTGGTGATGTTTTCGACATTATGATGCAAAAAAATCGTGATCATTAGGGGAATCTTGGCAGGAGTAAGATTACTTTCCTCTTACAAGAAGTGACCCAAGCGAGCATAGGACAACAGTGCGAGTTGGACCATTTTACAGCACTGGATTCGGCACTGCTCAGCGCTTTCGTCCTAATCCCCAATGGACTCTCAGTGTAAGCCTGATGTTTACTTCTGAGACTCAACCTGCTCCGTAGCTGAGTCTTGCTCCGTAGCCGAGGCCGAATGTTGAAACATCGTGGAAATAAGATGGATATTTTATCGAAGATGGCCTCCTCTCTCATGTACTTAATGTTGCAAGGATAATAAGAAGATTAAAACTTCTCAAGTACGATATAATTTACTGAACACTTATTAACATTTTAAAATGTGGCGCTCCTTTATTGACTGGAAAACTGGTTTTGTTGTAAAGAACATGAATAAAATGACCTCGTCAAACTCTAATGCTTCAAGATGTTAGGGAAAATCTGTCCACTTTAGATGGCCGAATCGCGTTCGCTGACCGCGCTTTTTGGTCTTTTTTTATGTCGCGCGATAAGGTGGCGGGCGCAGCGCCACCTGGTGGGCAATTATGCGTTTCCGTGCATAAGGAGTGACAGGGAGGGCAAAAAAAGTATTGGAGCCACTGCTTTGTCAGGCGTTGTTGATAAGCGTAAACATGACAAAAAATGACGAATGGTAGCTATTCAGGTTGGAGAAGTAAAGTTCAGCGCGAGGCGATGGTGCGAGAAGAAAGATAAACTTTATTGGACAGAAAGGATTATCGACTCTTTAAATAAAGAAAGAATGCATTTCACCAAAGTTATGTATAGGCAACTATCAAGGGCTTATGATGCTAAATGTGATTGTATGAAATAGGTAGGTTCCTCAGATAACGAGTTTATTGGATAAGAATATAGAGATATCGTGTTTAACATAGAGTTTCATAGAACAGTGTGACTGAAAACGGAAGAATATGATGAACTGCAACGACGATAAACAAGTATATGTTTCTTTCGTACAAACATGAACACTCAGCAACGAGCTACGGTCGTAAAGGAAAAAGCCTGAAAATAGATAATAAAAATGTCTCACGATGTATGTGCGACAACTGATTCTCATATTAAAGCAGATGAAAAAGGTTGAGTGTTAGGAAAAGATGTATTTTGATCACCAAACTATGTCAAATTAACAATACAGAGCTACATTTTTTCCCGTAAAGTTCCTGATTGTAAGAGTGTGAAGGTAACACTCATAGTGATGGATGGCTCGACGGTCAATGAACGTCAATATGTAGCCTAATGATGGACGACTAGTTTGTCAGTCAGCGTAACTTAATGTAGGCTGGCATTTTTGTATTGATGAGGAATTTTAGGACACCAAAACTAAATTAAACTATCGAAATAAAAAAATTGAATACGAAGTATTGACACTCTACCATGACAACTTAGACCGCTGGGTTGTAAAAGAGAGAGTGTGCGAGTGAAAAAGATTAGCTCTGGGGGTTAGCAAGTTGCCCAGTGATGTGACATGGGCTTGACTACCCTTTAAGTGGCATTCCTGAGGCCACCAGGGCTAATATGTGAAATTTAATAATTCGGGGCTTCATCGACAAGAAAAAGATTAGTTGGGCGGAGATATATGTAAAATAATGAATAGTTCAGAAGATCGAGCGAAAAAGTGCCTGAAAGCAGTACCAGTGGTTGAGGTATTTACTGTATATTATGTATATTAGAAGAGCTGAAAAAAGGAGCATTTAGATGTAAACAAATTCCTTTTATTTCATCAGAGCTGTTTTGAGTAGTGAGGTTGGTAGCAATAAGGATAAATGTTGAGCGTTGACTTGATAGTATTTTTGAATTCCTCACCAACGTGATGTATGCAATTAGATACGAGATAAATGCAAACGATTAAAAACACTTTCAACATAAGCGCTTCCTTACTGCGTAAAAAAATTTATAAGTTTATAGCCAGCCTCTTTTAGTGTAGTTTATCGGGAGCCCTGGATTTATTCATTCATTGCAGGGAAGAAGCCAAGTGTTGTGAAGTCATTTTTGTATCATAGTACATTTAGAGAACCATGTTCCGATACAAGTAAGTTTTTGTCGGTAAGTCGAGCATAATTTTGGACATTATTCAACTGATAATTTTGAAATGCTGAGGAAAATATTTGTTACCGACTGTGGTTTTGATATTGACCTAACGCAAATTTGATGGACAAGACGACTTTCTTAAATACGTGGGCATTATATTTCATGCGAGCAAAACTCAGGACATAATTTGATTCTTCGGCGGTGGAAGTTCTCAGATAGTGACAATAACAATATTTCAATAATTTTGTGATAGTTTTGCCTCTCGTGGTTTTTAACTTCTTAGCTAACTTTAGGGCTGCCAACCTTCCCAGCGGGCTCAGTGAGAGAGGAAATAGCGGTTGGTGGCTGTGTTGAGGCGAACGTCGAGATGCTGTCTGGTAGGATTACTGAGGCGCATCGAATTTAATGAAGCTTAGTTGAAGTGCTCTTGACCGTAATAGCGCAAGATACGGTAATAAACTGCTAAGAATAAAAACGTAGCATTCGAAAAGGAGATTTTCGAAGAAACACGAGTATCTGTCAATTCTTATTGCCCGTGATGCCTCCAGTGAAGAACAATTCAAAGGCTTCATATGATCCAGATAGACTCAGTTAGTCGGTGACTTCAAGGAAATACCTTTCTGTTTGAGTTTTAATTTCCAGAGCAGCTGAGTGAGTAGGTGGTTTGTCGAGGTCTTTGGAATTTATTTCTAAAGTAGGCGACTTAACAAGAGCAGGAAAGTTTTTATGAGAAATACGCTCTCAAAGGCGACGTAACTCCGCAGGAATTTTAATGCTTGTGATTAAATCAGAAAAGCTTTCCTATTATCGCTATCATACAAATGATGGGAAAATTTTTCAAGTTTAAAGCATTCATACCAGCTGTGCGTACTAAATCAATAGTGAAAGAATGATTACCGCTGTCAAACTCCTCGCTATTTTACAAGTATTTTTCGAACTGCGAGTGCACACCAATTTTCTCCTTGGAGCAACAGTACGGCTCATGTCAATCAACTTTTTATGAACTTATTGCTTTGCGCTCATAATGAACCATTAACATTATGAGTATTTTATAGCCTCTTTTCAGGAAATTCATTTTTCTACAAGGTCTGTGCAAGTCCAGGCAAAATTTTTGTCATAGCGCACAAACCCCTGCACCGATCGCGCTTAATTAAGTATAGCGAATTTTGTGGTCACACTACCAGCTCCCGTGCCGTGAAGTGTTCTGGGGTTCGTGGCTGTTCTGATTAGCTACCAATCTAGAGCTTTGAAGGTAACTAACACCTTCCGTCAACCAGCTTGCAAAGTTAAGATGAATGGCGTTGTTAAGACGATTGACATTATGGAGCAATATAGATGAGTTACATATCGTTTTAAAGTTGGAAAACTCTGCTGCTGGTAAAAATGAATTCTATGGAACGTTCTAACAATCTAACAATAGTGTGAACAGTGCGTTGCTATGATGTGGGGTTATAAAGCAAGACAATTCTGTTGACGAAATTGTTCAATAAAACCCCGATTTTTATTTGAACAGATCTTTTTGAACTTGTTAGCTGTCTCACCCTGTTGATGGTTTCCTTTGAAATGCTGGCGCAACCCATCAAAGCGAAAATTCGACCACTAAACCTTCGCGCTCGGAATCGGAAAGGAAAATGTAGCGACATCTTGCACCGTGACTGCCCTACTGAGACGGTATTACTGCCTGTGCACAAAGTGTTGACGAGCGACAATTTGCTCGCAAGAGCTGAAACTTATCTCCTTTATTTTATTTAGTAATTTATAAGAGCAAGTGTATCACTTGCGCTCATATGTTGCTAAAATCAATGGTCTTGCTCCCGAGGCACAGGAAAATGACATTGAAAACTTTCCGATGCTCTCATTGAGAAACGTTGAAGAACTTAGTAGAAGGGCCATTAGCAGAATTAAAATTTGTCCTTTGAATATTGAAACTTAACGACAATTTTTGATGCATTACTACTGGGCCGCCACAGCTCAATGCGTCCATAGAAGGAGCTTCATTCTGCTGCAAAATGGACAGCAGCGAGTCAGCGATGTGCACGTCAAAGCATCTTTCTCGCGGAACTCTACCGACCGCTTTCTTCCCTCTCCTTTTTGCTGTGTTTACTAACACACGATCACGCATCCCTCTCCCCTTGCTTGACCTCACTGAGATCCTTTCACTAGGTGCGCTGGAGTGTAGCTGAGAACATTTACTGTTTTGAAACATACTTGGTATTCATCAAATTCGGATGACTGATGCCTTAGAATCCTATTTGCCCATGAATATCAAATACCAAAAAACAATGGTGAAAAGTACGATTAGCATTCTCTCTTGTTACCTTGAAAGGTTCGGCTAAGGTAGCGTGCGTACCCACTATATTTCTTCCATACAAAAATGTCTTTATTCTATAGTAGGGACGAATTGTGCAAAGATCGAGTGACTTCGTGGTTCCAAGGGCTTACTTTCATTTCATGCCCTCATCTGAAACAGCTCTGTAATTGAATCAGAATTCGATATTTTGAAGTAGAGCGATGTTTTTATGCGTCATACTAACCCTTTTACTGGGGTGAAGAAGTGTAGAGAACTATTTTCATAGCTTATAAAGTTATAAAACTGTGCTCGATTTATGTTTGTACCTATTAATTTGAAAATGAACCCGATAACTGTACTGACGCACGAGAGCTCCGTGTGATCGCAGGCAAAGGCCCAGTCTTTGGTCCCTCAAAAAACTGCAATAACCATCGGATCATAAAATGCTCTCACAAACGCTCGTAATATTTCACCAATGAAGCCAGAGTTATGGTTCGGCGATCTCTGACTTTATGGTCAGGAGTACTATGAGTTTACGGTCCAAGTTTTGAGAAAGTTTTTATGATATTTGCAACGCAATAGGTTGGCAAAGTCGATACCCTGTGGCGCTGTTTCGGCTGTATCATTTCCTGCCGTAGATGAGAGAAAGAAGTGTTTGCTTGGGGTATTAAGCGAGTATTATTGCCAGATACAGATCTGATTCATGTCTAACCAAATTTTTTGTCGATCTATTACTTTTTTATCCTCTGAAGACATAATGATGAAAATTGTAGAGGTTCCTTTCAACCAAAAGATGACGGATATTCTTACATCATGACTTTTGTTTTTTAAATTAGCTGAAGACATCGATAATGAAAATCGTAACGGTGTTCTTCCTAGGCCTACTCACAAAACTTAAAATAAATTTGGACGGGACAAACAGCCTGCTGACGGCAAACCGCCGTCAGCAGGCTGTTTGGCCGTCAGCACTATTCCACTGAACCGATCCGTTCTCTCATGTTTTAGAGGCATGAAATAGACCTTCCTCGCCTGCACATAGATCCTGAACAAATGTTGAACCAGGCTTAAGTGTTACTTTCCATTAGAGCCTGTCGCGTTGAAGCGCTCTCAAATAAGTAAAAATCGAGGATATTGTTCACAGGAGGGTAAGCAATTGACAGAGACTGACAGTCTCGGATGACTAGAAACTTGCGGTGACATTGCAGGGCAGCACAGCTCTTCTATTTCCAATGATGTAAGATCTCCAATAGCACGGCTTAGCCGACTGGGACTTTCGGTTTGAAGTTGAAATGTCGTACAGTTCTGTGAGAACTCTTGTTTTTTCTTCTCAAGAGTCTTGTGTTTCATCAAAAAACGTGGGAGCTTGAAAAAGTAAATGTAGTGTTGGGGCCATTTTTTTGTGTAGTAGGTTCTTGAGAATCTATATGCATTCTCGAAACCTTGTAAGGCTCTTCACTGCGGGCCAACAAACGCATCTTTTGACACTCCAACGAGAGTAGCCAGTATTACGAAAATATAAATGTTAAAG
This sequence comes from Orchestia grillus, assembly GCA_014899125.1. NCBI lineage: Eukaryota > Metazoa > Arthropoda > Malacostraca > Amphipoda > Talitridae > Orchestia > Orchestia grillus. Next base: position 1,601 of record VOMN01045972.1, on the reverse strand, counting down.
CGCATGTTCTTCTTATTAAAATTTTTCCTTGATGTAATTTTTTATCAATTTTAGAATTTTGACTACAGAAGTTAAGGCAATGTCGTTTTCAGATAAAAACAATCATAAGCTTCAAGAAACAATAGGACTCGGATTTTACAGTTTCGAAAAATGAACAAGTGGGAGATTAGAACGTTAAAGAATTTTAGTCTTGTGAGACAATGGAGTTACCTGTCGCGCTCTCTCCCAGTTTGAAGTTGTGCAAAGTCGCTCATGTCGCTGGTGATACATACGTGTTTCACCGAATTATTAAAAGTATTGTGGAAACATATTATTCTGCATCATGAATGAAGAATAACTTTATTATGATAGCCGTTTCGGTGTAAACATTTTTTAGATATCGTGGCGTCATCTGCCAGTGGATTTAAGTTCAAAAAAGTGTTTTCCCCTCTCAAAAGATGAGGATTTTTTTGTGTTTTAAGATCAACCGTCTTTCTTGTTCGAGTTATTACTGAATCGTCACTCAAAAAAGATGTTAATAGAAAGATCACTGATGGGAAGAAGCATTTTGGAATCTTGACGAAAGTTTTCATTTAATGAATGCCTGCTTTTCGACCCTTACGGCATATGGTTTACCATTTTGAAGCAATGTGTATGATTTACAAAGATGAGAAGCAATTTCTGGACCGCACTTTGGAAATAGTTGAAGCCTTCGAGTCACGCACTTACCTGAGTAAAACACAGCACCTGTACAGTATGTACGATTTTACGTTCGAAGTGGTATAGGGCGACTGGAAACCGGACAGCCTTAGTATCGGATGCAAAAATTGTGAATCAGGCTCCTGAAGAAGTATTCACGAATTCCAATAACATCTGATCATGTATTTTCCGAGAAAGAAGGCAGAATCGTTTGTCTGTCGGCTGTGAGATGTTCAGAATTTATACTATTTGTTTAATCCTGTATTGTGGATACCAACTTAACTCCATAGGATATATTTCTGGATACGGTTTGATTTTGATAAATTTTATTTGACCCAACTGGTCATGGGTTTTCTGGTATACTTATAAAACTCTGGTCGTCTTGTTTGCTTGCTTGTTTGTTTACTTGAAACCGTGCACAGAAGATATAATATACACTTGTGTCATGTAAAAGAAATGAAATCATGTAAAGAAATGAGAAAGAAATGAAAATGAATGAATGCTATGTAAAAAAAGACAAGTCGGGCAAGTTAGTAAAGTAGATACGGGAATGAGAAAGAAAGCAGAATTGTTTGTCTGTCGGCTCTGAGATATTGGAAATTTATACTCCTCGTTTAATCCTGTATTGTGGATACCGACTTAAATGCATAGGCTATATTTCTGGATACGGTTTGATATTGGTAAATTTCACTTGACCCAACGGGTCACGAATAGTCTAGTACACTACTAAACTCTGATCGTCTTGTTTGCGTGTTTGAAACCGTACACAAAAGAAAAAATATACACTTATGTCATGTACAAGAAAGAAATTTAAGTCGGGCATGTTACTAAAGTGGATACGGGAATGAGAAAGAGGGCAGAATTGTGTTGTGGTCTACTTGTTTGATGGATATTTCGTTGAAATAATTATTGAAGCACCGGTT
>VOMN01045963.1:0-12316 GCA_014899125.1 Orchestia grillus | reverse complement strand
ACGAAGCGACCAGGCCTCTCCAAAATCATTTCCCTTAGGGACTTGCGTGTGTTCAACTGACAGCTCTTGCTTCCAGGCAATCAGACGATAAAGTAGTTAAATTAGCATTGGTATTCAGATAGGAAGAACGCAGCTAATGCTGCGGGGACATTGGCATCCTCCGTAGCTCAACATTTGTACAGTGTCGATAGTTCCTGTACGTACGAGTGAATAGATATGATGAAAATTCACTCATAAACGTAGATGCTTGCTATCAAATTTTTTTTAAGTTAATTCATGTAACTCTAACAGCCACATTTGCATCGAATTTTTAGTGCGGTCTTGCGGTTGAGGACTCTACGTGACTCCCGTGAAATTGAGGCCCTAAAGAAAGACGAACTTCAAAACAGCCATTGCTCGCTTAGGAGCTGCGAGTTCTCATTCCAAAAATTTTGTTAGCATCCTTCGATGAATTTGGAAAATAGCCATCAACATTTCCGATGGTAATTCAAATCCACGTATTCTACCAATTGAACTAGCACCAATTGTTTTGGAATATCGCTATGAATAACTAAGCAATTTATAAATGTACGAGCTACGCAAGCGCTTCACAGCACCATTTTTTCCGAAAGAATCCCTTCGTACAACGTGGAAGTGGAGGGTTGTCTTAAAAAATACGGTTACAAATAGTAGAACCCTTCATAAAATATCAATGAAGCATCTGTTTCTGAGAAATGTGCTACTTTCGTAAAACGAAGACGAAAAATCCCAGTTAACTTTTGTATTTCTGTAGCTGTTCCTTTCGGTCTCTCCGACGCGGTCACTGGGAGACCTGATTGCATTGCTGTGCCTCAGCTGGACTCGCAAAAAATTAGCTTTGCCTCTGCTAGACTCACGAACAATTAGCTTTGCCTCAGCTGGACTCGCGAACAATTTGCTTTGCCTCAGCTGGACTCATGAACAATTAGCTTTGCCTCAGCTAGACTCATGAACAATTAGCTTTGCCTCAGCTGGACTCACGAACAATTAGCTTTGCCTCAGCTGGACTCATGAACAATTAGCTTTGCCTCAGCTGGACTCATGAACAATTAGCTGTGCCTCAGCTGGACTCATAAACAATTGGCTTCGCCTCAGCTGGACTCACGAACAATTAGCTTCGCCTCAGCTGGACTCACGAATAATTCGTGGTTGTTAGTCTCAACGACCGCACGGACAAAGCCTAGAGCAACGAACAATAACGCATTGCAGGGCGTGTTGCTTCACAGAATGAGCTCTATGGATTGACAGAGCTTGACCTGGTGGCTAATTTTGCTGTTTCCTAATGTTGGGGAGGCTGAAAAGATTTGTTCTTTTTGCAATTGATAGAAATATAATCACTAATTTCTTTGGCTTTGATTATGCAGTCTCTTTTACAAACTCTATTCGTCGAGGCATAACTCTATACATAGAATTGCGTTTCTTCTAATTCATGTGATATATGTTTTTCTTTCTTAGTTCAATTTTGATGTTTAACATATCGTAATGCATTTTGGAAATTAGATTTATATCATGTAATCAGTTATATTGAAAGTTATTCGTATGAATCAGATCTGAATAACCAAATGGTTGAGAACTTCTTTTTAGGTCATGTGTTGCAGCAGCTCTACTTCAGGTCTCATGTGTTGCAGCAGCTCTACTTCAGGTCTCATGTGTTGCAGCAGCTCTACTTCAGGTCACGTGTTGCAGCAGCTCTACCTCAGGTCACGTGTTGCAGCACCTCTACCTCAGGTCACATGTTGCAGTACCTCTACCTCAGGTCACATGTTGCAGTACCTCTACCTCAGGTCACACGTTGCAGTACCTCTACCTCAGGTCACACGTTGCAGTACCTCTACCTCAGGTCACGCGTTGCAGCACCTCTGCCGTCACCACATCGAAGCCGATGACTTGTCTGTGCGTTCCCATTTATTATTGCATTATGTTGCACCTTGCGAGCCCCTGAACTTTCCTGTACTCTTATTTTTGACATAATAATCTTTTAAAGGTGCAAGATACCGAGAAAAACCTGTCAACAAGCATTACAACTGATTGACTAGAAAATCTTCATTAATCAGTGATTTTTGATGATCAATAATCAATCAAAAACGAAAATAAATCTTAATCGGTAATAATTACGCCCATGTTTTCTGTTATTTCTTCGGCTTCTCATTCCATCAGAATCATAGGCTATCTAATATGGCTAATAACTTTGACGTATTTAAGTAATTAGTACACCTGAAGAAATGGCAGAAATACACCATTTCATCAAAATCTATTCGGATCCCAAAGATGCAGTAGACACCGTGTGGCCAAAATATTCGGATTGTTATCATGCGATATACGTGGTGAGGCCAAAATATCCGGATTGTTATCATGCGGTATACGCAGTGTGGCCAAAATATCCGGATTGTTATCATGCGGTATACACGGTGTGGCCAAAATATCCGGATTACTGACATGCTTTGTACACTGAAATAAAGAATCGCGCACTGGTGTTTCACGTGTTCTAAAGTTTACTTTACATCATTCTATAATCTTTTTTTAATGTCAAATGTATGACAACACTAAAATTGTTCAAAGAGACCGAAAAAATGCTTATGATTGCATTTGTTGCACTCAATTCTGTTTGGAAGCTCAAGATGGAGACCCAGTGGAACCGATATTCCAGCTCGGGACGCGACATTAAGTCCGAACAAGAGTCTTCTGGGTGCATCAGAACACCGACACTGGACCGTCGAGGATTAGAAGCGTGTCATGTAGTACAATATATTGAGTCAAGGCTCATCCTTTTTACTTTTCAGAGCGATGGAAGAATTAGAGTGTGGCGATAGCCTAATGAAACCATGGATCCCTCTCGCATCATTGTAGGAAGCAGGAATTTGGAGGCTATAAAGGCTTCGGAGTTGCTTTTGTTGGGCTGGACTAAAACCTGCGACTCTCTGCAGCAACGAGATGAAGTCAACAGGACCATTCGCAAATTTTTGATAACCACTGTCCCTAGTCAATGCACTTTTACTTTGCTGTTAAAAATTGGTTGTTTCTCGACAATAACTCTCACACTCACAGTCCAAAGCTTTCCAGGATTGGCTCTCTGAGCATGAAAGATCATTTACGCGCATGGATAGGCCTCAGCAACCGCCTGATCTCAACTCTATTGGGAACTTATCGGATTAACTAGAAAGGAATCTGCGGACCTCATCGGCATTTCCTTTGCAACTGAAGGCTCATGAGGAAATGTACTTCAAAACATTTCGGGGACCAAAATTCGAGCGAAAAAAAAATCCAGAAACCCCTGCTGTAGAACTGTATAGGTACGTTGTGCATCACTCTATCTTGCTGTAGAGCTGTATAGGTATGTTGTGCGTCACTCTCTCTTGCTGTAGAGCTGCATAGGTATATTGTGCATCACTCTCTCTTGCTGTAGAGCTGTAAAAGTATGTTGTGCATCACTCTCTCCTGCTGTAGAACTGTATAGGCATGTTGTGCATCACTCTCTCTTGCTGTAGAGCTGTATAGGTATGTTGTGCAGCACTCTCTCTTGCTGTAGAGCTGTATAGGTATGTTGTGCACTACTCTCTTTTGTTGTAGCGCTACATATATGGGTACGTTGTGCATCACTCTCCCTTGCTATAGAGATTCATAAATTTCTATAAGTATAAAAACTTTAAAGATACTGTGTACATTGTAAACTGTGAAAACAAATATGCTCAAGCGTCAAAGTGACTTTTGCACAAAATACGACTGATGCTGGTAATTTGAATATCAGCGTTCACTGTCTACTTTAAATACAGCTGATGCTGGTATTTTGAATATCAGCGTTCACTTTATACCTTAAATGCAGCTGATGCTGGTAATTTGAATACCAGCGTTCACTTTATACAGCCTTCACTTTATACTTTAAATACAGCTGATGCTGGTAATTTGAATATCAGCATTCACTTTGCAATTCTGATAAGAAACTTTTTCCATCTTCATAAATTTTATGAAACTTTCACAAAATGATTTCCTTTAAACTATGCGGGAACAAAATTGTTCAGTTCCAGTAAATCAATGCATTAACATTATGGTCGATATTTTGGCCCGACACACTGGCCGTCCTCTGGCATTAAAATGTTCTGTAGAAATGAATGAAATTGTATGACGAATTAATCTGCATTAAAATTGAAAGCAAGTATACGGCTGCTCAATATTATCGTCGCACGTCACACAACCGGTGAGGTGCTCACAGAAACATTTGTACTGATACTCCAGATGAAGTTCTAAGCAATCACACTCTTGCGCAAAGTGGGTATTGATCATTGGAACAGTCAGGTACATAGCGAGATAAATTTCAAGGAGCTAAAATTAATCACCTGTTACCAATATGGTGTAGGACTCCTACGAGCACGAAAAATGGAGGTAATTCTGCATATCCTTGAGCCTACAAGTTTCCTAATGTACACACGGTAGATTTTAAATCATTCTTTCATCAACTGATCTCGTAGTATGGCTACAGCACGTGGATGATCTTGCCGTTCTAGAATGTCAACCAAATTTTCAATTGGGCTCATATCTGGGGACTTAGCTGGCCGATTTAAATGCCCGACATATCCTGAATTACTGTTATGCTAATTAATGTCAGTTATTGCCCAATGCACCCTGAAGTTGCCATCCTCGGAAGAAACTCGAGAAACAGTTCACTGGAGCACTGAAAACAACATGTGACTAATTTTTGTCCTGGGAGCATATTTGAACTTATTACAATACGTTATGAAAAACTGCACTGCCCAGCGCTACCGCTATCGGACATCGAGCGACGGCACCTGTTCGTGGGAGCCCACTATATACGTATAGGAGACCGTCACCAGAATTTTCTAGACCAGAACAGTTGAAGAATGTCGAAATCTTTGTCAGAGCTTACCTTGATAGACAAATTTTTCTGTTTAGTGGTGATTGCGTCAGCTATTTTTAATGCAAAGGCATTATGATGGCTGCATTCTATTTAGAAACTATTGATTATGGTTTCAGTTTGTGGTGTATGCTCAAGATGCTCAAAGGAGTGGCGAGATTTTTTACTGCTGAGATTGTGCCTATGTCGTTTGCGACTTTTTGAAAAGACTGTTGCTGTGTAGCCCAAATAAGATGCATTACAAAGATCTTAGTACAAACAGAATACTTGGTGTCCTCATTAAGTATTGTATCAATTGCTATGGAATGAAAGATAATTTATTCATTTTTATTCACAATCTTCGAACGTAGGCACTACACTCGCCAGTTTTTGAATGGTGGGAAATGTCACTGAACCCTTCCGCATTGGGATCATTTACTTAAGTAAGAGCCCTTCCGCATTAACATCATTTACTCAAGTAAGAGCCCTTCCGCATTGGCATCATTTACTCAAGTAAGAGCCCTTCCGCATTGGCATCATTTACTTAAGTAAGAGCCCTTCCGCATTGGCATCATTTACTTAAGTAAGAGCCCTTCCGCTTCGGCATCATTTACTTAATTAAGAGCCCTTCCGCTTTGGCATTATTTACTCAATTGAAAGCAAAACCAATTAGTCAACCCTTCACATAAAAATTATGTTCCATTGGAAATGCCTCATTCAGAATGAAATTTGCCCCTTCAAAAAACCAAAATATAAGCTCAGGAAGCAACTGTTCTGGAACATATCAATAAAGAGAGCAATAAAATGGTCGTTGCTCAAATATTCGATGAATGTGAACTGCTTTTCCGGGAACAGATATGTTTAGATGAGCACATCGAGTTTGAGCAGCGCGGTGCTCTAGGTAAAGCTCCTTGGTCTCCCATCAGAGTCTCAGGCCGCATTGTACTGTACATCAGCGTGGGGCGAGTCGATACCGCCGTCAGCGTGGGGCGAGTCCATACCGCTGTCAGCGTGGGGCGAGTCGATACCACCGTCAGCGGCAGACGCGGCATTCATCAAGCGTGAAATGCATTGACCTGCAGTGCGCACAGCCTGTGTACTCGGTAAACATGTTCGCTCTTCTCTATTTTAATGTTTACAATTGGTAAATTCTTTCTTGAGAATTCATACTCAAGGATTTTTTACTTAATTATTGCTTTTGCCAATACGGATCAAATGTGCTATGGCCAGCGTACTACGGTCATTTTGAGTTAGTAGGATTAGATTTGATCTTCACTCTCAGTTCACATTTTTAACAGGGCATTCATTGTTCATTCACTTTTTTACATGTCGCATCACTTGATGTCAAAGATCAACCAGTGTTCACCATCCAGTGAATAAATCTCTTGCCGTCTCAGTGAATGTCAATGATCGACTAAAGTGTCCACTGCCGAGACCAAATTCGTTCTTGGTTGAACTTTTTTGTTTGCAACTTGGGTTTCAGTTTCAGTCTCTTATGAAGTGAGTCATCATTCAAACTTCAAAAAACAAAGGAGTCATCACTTCATGAAGGAAAACTCCACAAGATGGGAGGCCAGCCCCTCCACAGCCCCACTCGCCTGTCTTCGCTCTGTGACCATGTAAGCGAGTTATTCAAGCAATCACTACTGTGAGAAAACTTCTTTATTCGTCGGTACCCCAAAATTCTCCCTTTAAAAGTGATCACAGGCAATAATTGATTTTAGGAAAGTCATTTGGAATGAATGAAGGATAATTAACTGAGCTGCACCCTGAATGCAAACGGACATTGACATGGCCAGAATTTGTTCCAGCAACGGTGGCCGGCGCTGTGTCCGCTCTTTATTTATTGAGTGTTCGCTACTCGGATGGAGTGCGGCAAATATCCAGCTATAAAATTTTGTTGATTATAATCAACAAATTATCTAACCAAATGATAATTATCATTTGGTTAGAAATGATTATTAAGAAATATGGCTATTGAGCATCAAATTAATAGCATTTTAAAAATAGTATGAGCTTTCAGCGTGAAAAATGACGATCAAAGTACACACCTGAGACACGAGCAAAGTACACACCTGAGACACGACCAAAGTACACACCTGAGACACGACCAAAGTACACACCTGAGACACGAGCAAAGTACACACCTAAGACACGAGCAATGTACACACCTACCTAAGACATTTAAGCTCCAAACGGGGATCAGCTGAGCAGGTTTGGGGAAGAAGTTCCCAAGCGACCGAAAAAAAAAACAGACGCTGTGCAGGCGAGCTGCTCAACTTCAAAGCAGTGGAGGTCAGAGCAGTTGATCAGGATCAGTGTTACAGATATTACTTAAATGGCTACCGATCGCTTCTTTCTGCGTAAAATGTGTTTCGTTGTCGTTTAAGAGGGTCATTCTTCAAATCATCTGTGCCCAGGGTTCGAGAGGCAGTAACACCATGTAATACTTTTCATTTCACTACAGAAGAACCGCACATTTCCAAGCTGAGGGAGCTTAGGGATTACACCACCAAATCCGCTGGGGACACCTCGGTGTAGTGGTGCTTCTTTTAAGGCCACCATTTGGGCCTCCGCGCCGGCCGCTGGAGCCCACACCGCGCTGCGGCCACAGGTCTCAGCCAGGTCGTCGCCAGGCCAAGAGCTCCTTTGACCTGTGTAAAGTTCGGACTTTTTTTACAACGTGCATGAGGAAGCATCGCATAGATTGCATTTTGTAATTTGAATAAACACTCTATAAATGAATGGCTGAGGCAACGACACATCGCCCCACAATGGGTCCACACACTCGGCACGCCACGCCCCTGTGGGAGGCAGGAGGCGACTGTGGCGGTTAGGACGCTCGCTGGCGCTTTCAATTTTAAAAAGTTGTTTGCATTTCAAAACAAGCTCATGAACTGATGGGTCAAATGGCAATAATTGCTAGTAATCGAAATATTTTATCTGATCCTCCTGTTACGAATGTAAATAGACAAACAAAGAATAAAAGCTTAATTGTGCAGGGCAAATAAATATTACTTTTCTTAGTGGGAAACATGTGAGCCGGTATCTCAAACTGTACGTGATCATAACCATCGTTCTACTGAGAAGATGCTTGATTCAAAGGAAAAGTTAAGCTGTGACCTAATCATGAAAAATTTGTAACGCAAGAATTGCTAATGGGTGATATACTGCAGCCCAAGTATACTGTAGCCTAAGTATACTGCTGCCCAAGTATACTGCAGCCCAAGTATACTGCGGCCCAAGTATACTGCAGCCTAAAACTGCTGCCCAAGTATAGTGCAGCCCAAGTATACTGCAGCCCAAGTATACTGCAGCCCAAGTATATTACAGCCCAAGTATACTGCAGCCCTAGTATACTGCAACCCAAGTATACTGCAGCCCAAGAATACTGCAGCCCAAGTATACGGCAGCCGAAGTATACTACAGCCCAAGTATACTGCAGCCCAAGTATACTGCAGCCCAAGTATATTGAAGCCTAAGTATACTGCTGCCCAAGTATACTGCAGCACAAGTATACTGTAGCCCAGGTATACTGTTGCCCAAGTATACTGCAGCCTAAATATACTGCAGCCCGAGTATACTGCAGCCCAAGTATACTGCAGCCCNAGCACATGTGAGCACATTGTGTAGCACATGTGAGCACATTGTGTAGCACATGTGAGCACATTGTGTATCACATGTGAGCACATTGTGTATCACATGTGAGCACATTGTGTTGCGCATATGACCACATAGTACATCTTTCGTGTGTCGATCCTTCACCTCAGTTTGGCTGCCGGGACTCGTGTGATACACGGGCTGCCGTCCCTCGTTTTGGTGTTGTGTTCATGGAGGCTAGCGCAAGACCGACGCTGGAGGGCAACGTGATGCGTCGTTATTTTGGCCTCAGACTACTGAAATGAGAGCGGAAACTTTCCTCCCTGTCCGATTACGTTCATAAAGACAGAAGGGAAGTAATGATAGGAAGGGAAGTAAAGATAGAAGGGAAGAATAGACAGAAGGGAAGTAAAGACAAGACGGGAAGTAAAGATAGAAGGGAAGTAAAGATAGAAGGGAAGAAAAGACAGAAGGGAAGTAAAGACAGGACGGGAAGTAAAGATAGAAGGAAAGTAAAGATAGAAGGGAAGAAAAGACAGAAGGGAAGTAAAGACAAGACGGGAAGTGAAGATAGAAGGGAAGTAAAGATAGAAGGGAAGTAAAAACAGAAGGGAAGTAAAGACAGAAGGGAAGTAAAGACAGGACGGGAAGTAAAGATAGAAAGGAAATAAAGACAGAAGGGAAGTAAAGACAGAAGGGAAGTAAAGATAGAAGGAAAGTAAAGACAGAAGAGAAGTAAAGACAGGAAGGGAAGTAAAGATAGAAGGAAAGTAAAGACAGAAGGGAAGTAAAGACAGGAAGGGAAGTAAAAATAGGAAAGGAAATGAAGACAGAAGAGAAGTAAAGGCAGAAAGGCAGTAAAGACGGAAGAGAAGTAAATACAGGAAAGAAAGTAAAGACGTAAACAGTGCACACTTGAACTGTATATTGCACTGTGCTTGCATGTTAAGCAATGCAGTCGTAAATCCTAAAAACATCACTCTAGAATTTGGGTCTCTGAGGGGTATAAAACTTTGACATTCTCCAGGTAGGGTTACTTTTCAACGAGCATTATTTTGCTCCAAGGCATTACGATTTGAGTAAAAGCCTAATGCATTTATTCTTTTCTACTTTCATTTTACTTACAAAAGCACAACACATAATGTGGGGCTACATTCTCAGTCCATTCACTAATGTGGGGCCACATTCCCATTCCATTACCTAATGTGGGGCTACCTTTTCATTCCATTACCCAATGTGGGGCCACATTCTCATTCCATTACCTAATGTGGGGCTACATTCTTATTCCATTACCAAATGTGGGGCTACATTCTCATTCCATTACTTAATGTGGGGCCACATTCTCAGTCCATTTACTAATGTGGGGCCACATTCTCATTCCATTACCTAATGTGGGGCCACATTCTCGTTCCATTACCTAATGTGGGGCCACATTCTCGTTCCATTATCTAATGTGGGGCCACATTCTTGTTCTATTACCTAATGTAGGCAACATGCACCCCACCCTCTGTGCTCTGCGTCTGACGTCACCACTCGCGATGTCAGCCCTTGGACCAGAAAAACTCTCCTCCTCACGAGGCGCCCCGAATGACTTTATTCTTACGCAACCATCCAATTCAAGGGGCATTTTAGTAAGAATTTATTAACCAACATTCGAGAGAATTCATGACAACTGAAGCGTTTCTCTACGAACTAAATAAGTACGAGTATTCACTCAACGTATGACTCATCAACTTCAGAGTTGTTCGTCTTAGGTAAATTTTCAGGATTATGAAAACGAATACTTCATTTGGGGCTTAAAGTACTACGTATGTGCCAGGGAAAATAATTTCAAAGACCAGAATTTCTACCCAGTGTGTTTGGTCAACATTTACTGCAAGCCGTGAACTAAGATAGTGATACACTGAAAAAATTTATATTATTTGACCATGTTCTAAATATACATTAAAAGATTTCTGTTATTGCAGCCTTCGCAGCGGACAATTTTGCCAACGTCTGCCCAATAAAATACTGGGACTCATATTTTCTAGTATTGAGGTCTATAATGGCGGAGAGTAATGAAACTATTAATTTCCTAGTATTGAGGTCTATATTGGCAGAGAGTAATGAAACTAATAATTTAGACCGCCAAAAGCCAGGACGATCTCTCGGACAATGGCGGCCTCGTCTTCCTCCGCCGGAGTAACGAGTCGAAAAAAGCGGTGGGGACGATAAAAGGCATTCTTGGCAGGCGCTTGTGGCTGAAGGAGGGCTGTAATTCCAGCCGAGGCCTAAGGAGCAGGCGACAGAAATGGGAATCTGACGGAGCAAATAAGAAGATCGAGCGTAGCAGAGCTCCTCCGTACTCGTCTCCTGTACAGGAGTTGTCTCCAAAGTCAACAATTCCAGGATGGAGATTAAAGTTTTGGATGTCGGTGGGAGCTCCTCACTCTTGTTGAGCGAGGCAAGCAGTCTCGACAACTGTGGGGCTCAGAGCTCATTTTGCACGAATCGTGAACTTAGAAATTCCCTGAGAATACGGGTGTGAGGCGCACCTTTCTTGTCATTGACTATGCCATCTGAGCTAAAGTTCGCTAGCAAACGACCACGTTTTCACGACCAGCACCGTGAGAACATTTTCGCATTACTAACGGTGTGATATTTTACCATTTTGTTTGCAGAAAAAGAGTGAATCAGAAAGTCTATTTTTAAAATGTTGCAGAGAAGTGGAGATTACCCAAAGTATTGACAAAATGGTCTTAAGTGAAACGAACTTCTACCAATGGTCGATGCCTGACGGAGAGTTCTATTTTACATTTGAAGTCCCTTTATCTCTCAATCTTAGGATTTGGACAGATTAGCCTGAAGGCGTATCTTAAAACTGCAGTCTTCTTTATGCCTACACGAAATAACAGTTCCTAATGAAAAAACTTATATTCTGAAAACTCAACTTTGTTCCTCGAATTTTTTCCTCGGACAGTTAATTCCATTTGCATTAAAGTTTGGCAGTGTCAATTCATGTTGAACTGGACCCCAGCACGTGTGTAGTGGCGTCAGCGCCACAAAATACAGCGTTTAATTGGATTGGCTGGCACGACTGGAGTTGGCTCCTCTCATCCACCGTGCGACCAAACCGAGATTTATACGCATGAACGCGAGCGCGCACACGTCCAGTAACGCGAGAAGACGTGCTCCATTATTATTTCTGGCTGACCTGCTCTCCAGACGTGACAAACGAAGACACCATTTTGTTTTGGCTAATTGTTGGCCTTGTTTGTGGCCTTTTGTTTTCTTCTTAACACAGCTTCAGAACCTTACGAGAGCGTGGTCTGCACTTCAGAAGTAAAGTATGATTTCCATGCCAGATGATTCATCCTTACGTACATACTACACACCAGAATCTTCGCACGGCTCAAAACGCCAAAAGATATTTGCACTTGTAAAGAGAATTTAGTTCAAACTTCTTTTTTTTTGTGAGAGAAATAAATTTGGTAAAACATCTTGGCAATAAAAGCAAATAAAACAAATGGAATACCTTCAGTTTATTTTCAGACTAAAGCTGTCAATATCGAAAGTAAATCGGTCTGATTCTATTCTCATCCTGCTCTAATCCTGCTCTAATCCTGCTCTAATCCTGCTCTAATCCTGCTTTGATCCTGCTCTGATCCTGCTCCGATCCTGCTCCGATCCTGCTCCGATCTTGCTCCGATCCGTCTCTGATCTTGTTCTGATCCTGCTCTGATCCTCCTAAAATTTTGATTCTGGAAATATCCGACGTGTGTTTTATCAATGACATCAGTTCAGAATGTTGTCTCATGCCCCCACTGGTTGTGCCACTCTTATGGCCTCCTGTCTCGTGCCCCCACTGGTGCT
>VOMN01045934.1:0-19772 GCA_014899125.1 Orchestia grillus | reverse complement strand
ATTATAATTGCCACGGATTTGGTGATAGAAAAATACTGGTGATACCGTTGAATAGCATCCAAGCAGTCCGTACCAGAGCGTGAGACAGACCTCGTAAGCTATACTTTTTCAGTTAAACAAACGTAGTTACATTATGTCTAAATAATCTAAGGTTCACTATTTATGGAAAAGTATTTCACTTAAATGAATGCCGTGTCCAGACTTTTCATCAAAACTGAACTTTAATGACATTAAAAACGAAAATGATTGAGCTTTCGCTAAATCATCCTTTGTAATTAATAACATCGGGAAACCTTTTTTCTTTTGTCCGTTCATACAGAGATGGCCAACTCGGCAGTGAAAGACGGGTGAGAACAAAGCCTTTTAGAAACATCTATTATCAAGTAGCTTTCATTCTCATATGACTAGACCTCTGCTCAAAGTGGGAACAAATTGGACAGTTTTATTGAATACCAGACTACTCATGACCCGTTGGGTCAAATAGAATTTATCAAAATCAAACCGTCTCCAGAAATATATCCGATGCAGTTAATAAGTCGGTATCCACAATACAGGATTAAACGAAGAGTATAAATTTCGAATATCTCAGATAGATAGATGGATATAGATTATTTATAGGGTGAGCAAACGAGGCGTAGAAACTATTTGTAATCTTAATAAACAACATATTAAAGAATTTTTTTTAGCATTTTGGAAATTTTACTACCGTATTCCGTAAAATGGATGTATGTTGTATGTTTTTTAGAACTTTATTCTCTACATTTATTAACTATGAGCAAAACTAGCGAAGCTACTGGTGAACTGTATACGATAGGAAAGAAGCTAGGAGAAAATTTTAAACTTCTCAGGCCCCGTGCGAACAGGTTAGGCATTTATAAGGTTTTGGAACGCATTATAGAGACAAGGATCGCATCTCCCACGAGCAAGAAGTACTCCAAATCGGTCAGTTAAAACACCCAAACTCATCTAAAATCCGAGAGAAATATTGCGCAGGGGCCCAAGGACAAGCATTAATTAACTAACCTCAGTAACCTCTGTCAGCAACAGTAGTATTGAAATTGAGAAATATACTCTACTCCATTGATTATATTGAGTAATAAATTGAAATTTGCTAATAGCTTGCTCCTCAAGGTAATAATATAGCAGGGTTATGCAAATAAAATTTGGAATCGAAATGCATGCTAAGAACAACGCTCTTCACAATAGGAGCGTCAGTAAGTGCTCCAATTTCGCATCAAGTAAATCGATTATGAGAAAATGCGATATTTATTTTTGTCGATGTCCGTTTATCGCCATTACAAGATGAAGAACAGCAAAATCATCTCATACTATCCTGAGAATAAAATGTTTCTCAAACGTGGGCTGAAAATGACGCATGTTGACCATGTAAGACGATACCCTGGAACGAAAGTTGTGGAATCTCTTTCCATTTCCTGTGAGCGTTTCCATGCGTCGGTGTGTCACACAATAAGAAGAAAGTCAACACGCCCTGCATCGCATGACTGCCGGCGACGTAAATCACCTAAATCAAGAGTTTCAGAAGAAAATTTACTTGAACCATGCACTTCGAAGAGGTAACACAAGCTTTGACTATTGAGAATTAGTTTTACAATGGGCCGCTGCAAAAATGTCTCTACATAGTCAAGATTCTAGCTGTATCCACATGAAAACTTTATCAACTGATTACTTGCCTATTTGTCTTCAGACGAATTAGTTGTAATTACACTAAACTTCGACTCGCCTGTCAGTAATAACCCTAAGCAAGTCGTCTACCAATGCTGGCCACAGTATAGCATCTTAATGCGTTACCTTCGAACCATAGGGTAAACGTAATAAACTAAGAGACATCACTAACTATTGAAAACAATTTTCATATCAACACATGTTTTTACGAGAGTAATTAAGAGGGTGAAATGATATGAAGCAACGTTTCCAACGATATGAGGACCAAGCTTCATTTATCCTTGCTCACGAAAAAGGTCCCCTATGGAATGAGTAAATCTACTGAACCAGCAGCCTTGTATCATTTGTAGTTGTTTCAACTTTTACATTTGTTCATAAAGTGTTCAAGTACAGGAAAACTTGGTGGAGGCTGCAGCGCTACTGCAAAAGTTGTTTCTAAGTTGAAATTGCGGAACAGAGAGAATTTCATCCTGCTTATTTAGCGCCAAAAGTTGAGCGCATGCCTGCAAGGGCAGTCGTCGTCCAGCACGGCGAAGTTGCACCCTTTACCGGATGCCAGTTCCCATTCGTGCTAAATTATGCATTCACATATCCACGGGTGTCAAAAAGTCCCTAGACTAACACCAAAACGATTTTAAGGTAGCCAAGCACTAGGATCTTTTAGTTTATTGAAGAAGTGTTTGGCGATGTGCGTAGTTCAACTTTGCAAGGAATTTATACACGCTACAATTTGAATTCAATATTAATCTCATAGACCGTTGGAATTTTAGAGGTTCAAACTTCTAAAACGATAGCAAGTATTCATTCTAAATTCATTCCTGTAACCCTAGTTTTTCTTATTAGTCAAGAAAGTGAGGCTTTCTTCCTCAAGTGTCGAGTAGCGGACTTTATTTTTGCCTTCAGTACGTGCGATTGAGAACGTTCACTCCTTTTGAAATTCAGGATGTCCACGAAAAATTGTACATAGACTTTATTAAATAGTTTTATCTATCTACGATACCGTATTACTACAACACTTTTAGCGATCTATTCTCTGTATCGTAATTAAAATGTCACATGGTTAACATAATTATTAATATTAAAATAGACAGGCTTCCAAAAAGTAAATCCATTTCTAAAAATCCGTTGGCTAGAAGTTTCGCTGCGTTGTTATTTTTCGAATTTCACGGCCAAAGCCTCAGGCGATCACAGCAGCACAGCTCAGCAGGTACATTACCTCTAAGAATTATTAATTTCAATATGCTCTAGCTTCGTATAATTTTGTTTGGTCACCTTCGAAATAAGCATATTGCATCAGTTTAAATTTCAGTTTAGTTAATCTTCAGGCTCAGTTTAAAGTTTATTTTCTATTTCAGGTTTATTTTCGGTTGACATGGAGAAAACAGCTCGGGAGTCTGACTTATCCCCCGAGAGTCGCTGAATTGCCAAAACTGAGGGAAAAATAATCTTTTTCAGCGTGTGTCAACGAGGCTTCTCTACCCCTTTTTTGTACATCTCATTTCCATTAGTTTCCTAGATTTGCCTCAAATACTAGGTCGTCCGGAAAGTTCGTGCCGATTTTTAAAGTGAAGTAAAAGTTCTGTAAACATTAGCCGGAACATTTTAATCAATCAAATTTGAAACATTCTGTTGCACAATGCGTCTCCATCTTTCCTTCAACTTTAAAATACCTCCTTCCCAGAACTGCCGTGGTTTTATGACAAAAATATCATCAGGTCTCTTTTTAAGTCGTCCAAGAAAGTGAAATTTTTACCATTAAGACTATTGAACAACGACCTAAATAAGATGAATTCCGAATAAGCAATATTTGGTGAATATGAAAGATAGGATAACACATCCTATCAAAGCTGCAATAATTTTGTCTGGTTTCGAAAGAAACGTGTGATCTTGCATTATCCTGATGGAAAACAAAACCTTCCTTGCAGGCCAATTCTAAACGTTTTTCTTGAATTGCAGCGTTTAACTCACCCAGTCGTGAGCATTACTGATCAGAATAGTTTGCTTACTAGGGAAAAGCTCATAGTACAGAATTCATTTCCAATTCCACCAGACACGAAGCAAAACTATCTTGAGTAAAGACCTGCGTTTTGGGAGGCTAAGGGAGACTCGTGTCACTTATTCTTGGATCGTTTCCTGTGAACTTTTTTGTGAATAATCCATCTCATTTCTTGTCGCAATTTGCTTTTAAAACGCTCATTTTCATTCTGTTTATAAAGAAAATCGCAGATGGAAATACGATCTAAAAGGTTTTTCTCACTCAAGTCATGTGGCACCCAAACATCACAGCGATTTGCGAACCCAAGCTTTACCAAGTGTTCATGTACGGCGGATTTCGATAGGCTGAGGCTTTCTGCCAATTCTCGGGTTGTGCGATGTGGATTATTCTCAATTAATGACTTGATTTGGTCATCATCTGTAAAGAATAGTCTAATAGATCGCTCATTATCAATAAGTCAACAAACACCAGCTGAGAACCTCGCGAACCACTTCCATACAGTGCTTTCGGATAAAAAAATCATCACCGTAAACTGCACATATTTCTTTGATTGTTTGCGGGGCATTTTTTCTTAATGGAAATAGAAAAGCATCACATGCCAAAAATGAATTCTTATGTTCCATTTTAAAGAGTTACAAAATACAAATTATATAATCTCAAACCTTCCTCCACGAAAAGATAACTTGAACTGTGTTCTAAATGAAGATGCAGTCAAATCTTATTTTTGGCATTCAATCCTGTTCTAAAAATAAGTCGAAAGATGAATTACTAAAAATCGGCACGACTTTTGGACAGCCCAATACTTGGTCTCCTCTCATCATGCAGCAGCAAAATGTATCACAAACGAGCCGTTCAACTTTTAGTGCATGGACCTAAATTTAAAAATAGTGACTCACAGCTAATGCAATCATAAAAAGCTCAAAAATAATTTAAATTCTCTATTCTTGTCGATCAGTTAAAGAACAAATTCATTTCACTTTGTTTTAACTTTCACATTTTCGCACGTGAGGCTTTTCTGTACTGTAGTTGAAAGTTCACCTTCACCTATGAAATTAGTGCTCGTCTTCGAGTGAATGCACCTGATCCTCAAACTATCGCGTGGATAAGAAGTACTCTCATAATCTGAGCAACAATCACCATCATTGTGGTATTCATCACAAATGTTACAAAGCTCAACTTATTTTTATTTTTTTTAATGAATCAAATACTGCCTGAATAGGAGTACAAATTTCACGCATATGTGTGTATACGTAATCACCCCAAAGAACTACGATCCAATATCGTTTGTGAGTACACTTGCGGAGCTTGTCAGAGTTCTTACATTAGGAGTACTCATTGGCCGCCCAAGGTCTGGCCGCATCAGCATTTAGGACGTTCCTTCAGAACGAAGCTTCCTCTTGCACTTATACCTAATTTGGCTAAACGAGAGCATTGCGAGCAGTCCAACTAGCCTTAGTCTTTCGATCATTTTGAAATAGTTTCTTCAGTTTGTTACTCAGACTTCAGGATTTTAGAATCTTTACATATAGCAAACGCACACCAAATCTTAACACAGATCAAGCAGCTGAAGCTTTATTTACGCGTAACTACTTTTACCCATTCTATTGAGTTAGCTGTTTTGTTTTCTGTGTACCGCTTCATTCGAAATAATATATATATTGTATGTATTCACCCTAAATTCACCCTAAATTTTTTTCATGAACTTCATACACGAATGGCAGCGGTCTTCATAGTGCTTACCTGGCAGTCTATGAAAAAAAATTAATGCTTTAATAACATGAATTTTTTGACGCCGCTTCACTGTGCAAGCTCCTGACTACACAGAATTGGTAGCGCATCAAAGGCTTGTGCGGAGTCGAGTCGTTATTCACATTTATTGACCCTGAAGCAGCGCTGTCCTAAGTCGCAGGAAATGGCTTGGACGTCATCAACTGTATGAAGAGGTCAACGAACAAGCACAG
Organism: Orchestia grillus; assembly: GCA_014899125.1. Lineage (NCBI taxonomy): Eukaryota > Metazoa > Arthropoda > Malacostraca > Amphipoda > Talitridae > Orchestia > Orchestia grillus. The sequence goes on along the minus strand of VOMN01045934.1, from coordinate 14,132 downwards.
TAGAGCAACGGAATTCATGAATAGAAAATTTCAAGTTAAAAATCAATCTGATATCGGGTACGATTTAAGACTGTCGCGAGTTTGTGATCCAGGACAAACATAGGTGAATCATTGTGGTCTCGAAAAATTCTTGTGAATTAGAGTTTTCGTAACTAAAGGACTAGTAAAGAGCGGCGCTCTACTGTACATAACATGCATAGGTTTTGAAGTTCATGCTATCTGAACCATTAAATATGTAAAAGTCTTATATAATTTGAAATACTTTCAGAGACTAAACCCCGAAACTTTCGTAACCAGAAAAGCACGGAGGATATTTTGTATGCTAATGCAATAACTGAAGATCGTGAAAATTGCAGGAGTCTCGTGAGGTTGAGCCACTTCAGTCTGACAAGAGAAGAAAAAAATGCCTACAGAAGATTTGCACACAAAACACGCCAAGTCTCCAAACCGAGGAGCTGTCATTTCGCTTCCTACCCATAAATCTCGATCAGAATTCTCGGAAACCTGGAGAATTCTAAGCGGAAATTGTGCCCGAAGAAATGTTGGAAAGCTGCTTTGGTGAGCTACTCTGCAAGGTATCATCAGCGCATGTACAGAGCAGGACAATCAAATCTCATGTAAATCATCTTAGTAAGTCCATTTCAAAAATTAAAACAGTTCTATGCGTAAATCTTGTTATTTTGGAGGTTAAAACTACTAAAAAATGCTGAAGAACTAAGATTTGCATGCTGGAGCATTTCTTGACTAGAATTAAGATGAAATAGCGCTTAGAAGAGAGAAGGAACGACATGCGTGCGTGACGCGTAAATTCGGCTTTATTTACCTGTGTGCAGACCAGCTAGACATAAAACCATTTTATCATTTGCCGTTTCTATTTACAGACAATTAACATATCGTTGAGATAGATTTTGACAGGACTGTGAGCATTCGATGAAACTGGCAAAGGTCAAGTAAGAATTTTGTTCCCCTGAAATTTTTCTTCTGGATAGTCTATTCAGCTGTCCCAAAACTGCTATCGGGATGCCTTACTCTTATTCATTTTATCTCAAACGAAAAATGAATTAATATGCTTCATTCTTTAGGAAAATTTCCACAATTTCTCTCAATTGAAAATTACTATTTCAACACCCGTATAAATAAACTGTTCACTTTTTTTTGACACTTGTTTGAGATCAAAATTAGGCTCGTGTGTTTCATTTCGAATTACTCATTTCAATTGAGAATCCCTAGTCCTCACTTGAGCAGAAGGAATCAGAGCCCCTGCTAGTAATTATTTTAATATTAGCGCAAAACATGTTTACCTCAATTACCTCAGCTTAAAAATCATCATCCCAACAACGCTTTCGCTGATATCTTGCTGCCCTCAAGCATGGCGCAGCCCTTTATACACACCCTAGTACCTGAAGCCATTGCTCAAGGCATGATTGCCTTGACAAATGACAAATTGGACGTGCGAAACAAAGAAAAAGTTACGTACCAGTCACAGGGAGCTTATGTTTTTCAATAACATTCCACAGCAGAAAAATCAAAACGAGTACTCAATGCCAACTCTCATTTGTTGAAGGAAACGTGCGAACGTGCTGAAATGCTGTTTTCTTTAACGAGAACGTGCTGAAGCCCACAATTTTTAACTGAATTGCGGTCGGGTAAACTTATCACAAATAATTAGCGCCAAAAATACGAAATTCAATACTGAGTGACAATATAATCTGATGAAACACAACTGGTAAGGCTGATAATATTAAAGAGCCTATACTTACAATCAAGCAAATTATGAACGTGATGAAGAGCAAACTAATTCAATTCGTGAAGCGTACAGTTTCAAGATCACTTTGTTCAATTTCGCTAACAAAGTATTTCACGGAAACTTCCTTGTAATCCCTGCTTTCTAGACTTAGAAAGGCCTTGGAAGTACCAGTTCAGCTTTTAATAGAGTCAGAGAAAGACGTATTTTGTAGGCTCAGATTTGAAACTTCAACTGTCAGACGTACTTGGTTCCAGATAGATACAAGTCCTTAAACGAGAACCCAAAAACACTAAATCATTTCAAGCCAAATGAGATACTATTTCTCTCTGTCTCTCTCTCTGTCTCTCTCTCTGTCTCTCTCTCTGTCTCTCTTTCTGTCTCTCTTTCTCTACGGCATTGCTTAGACATGACTGGAATTGTACTCTTTGAAGTCAGTAGTCAGTTATGAGATTTCAAACCGAGTAGCAAAGTCAAAGACTCGACATTATTATTCTTTGGTTCCTGTTAATACACCCGAGACATTTCAAGGTCTTTGCCATAATTCGAAAAATGAATTACTCATGTCAGTAGTAGAAAATTTTACTCAGAGTGCCTTTGAATACGTGATGGAGGCTTCATAATTCAGAAAAATTCGAAATATTTTACAATAGCACCAACCTCGTCACAATTGAGGCGTAAATTTTATTTGCGATCTGTGCGTCAAAATATCCTTTTAGATTTAAAAAAAATACATTTAGGATCGGAAATTCTGTTGGATTAGTTTCTGTGCAAGCCGGCTCAACTTAGAAATATTTTACCACCAGAATGCCTGCCCGAAAATACTAACTTGTTGTTGAGATAGAATTTTTGAGCGACTTTGTACATTGGATGAAACAAGCATAAATCATTAAGACCAATTGCCTTTCAACTGTTACGAGCAGACACTACCCGAAATGAAAAAGGACATTGAACGAAGTGAATTGTCCCCTAACGTCCAAAACGTCGGAAACTGCCCCCTTGATAGCGATACAACTGAGCTAATTTTCCAATTTGGATAACGAGAGTTTCTGCGAGAATTTGAAGCATTTTAACTCTTCATGGTTTAAATTGCGAAAAAGTTTCGAGTTCAATATTAATAGTTTCTTTTTAAAGTATTCGCTCGAATTATTCGGAGCTTTAGTTTCTCTATTGAACTCTTGCAATGTTTAAAAGAAATAGATTCACATTAGAGCTTCATCACTCCAAGTCAGCGAAGCTGTTCAGTGAACACCATAGGACATGAACAGCAAAGCTAACTACATAGCTTGACAACTTAATTATCTCGTTCCCTCGAAAAAGCAGTGTGCTCTGATTTGAGCAAACTCAACCTCCACGTAGTAAGACTCAACCGTCACCTCGCCTAAAACTCTCGACTTTATGAATAGAAATGCTGGCCCAGGCTAAACTTCAGTCCGCTGCTTTAAAAACTCCATTGCAATTGAGTCAACTCGTAAAAGAGGAGCCTTTTCTCTAGCATGGTGCCGACTTCTAAATTAGTTAGAATGGTCGAGGCACTTCTGCAAAATGAATCGTCGTTACTGCTGCATCCCCAGCAAAGCGTCATGCACCACGCCGCTTTTTATTCCATGAATTAGGAATGAAACATCTTGTCGCCACGTCGAGAGGAGTCGTCCTCGTTTCACAATTTTGGGGATCGAGGTATTATTGCGTACCTTAACGAATAATTCACAACAATAATCTGCACCGTTCTTACTAAAAGTGTATTTTCATGCTTTTTCACTTCGCTTCGGTTGCAGTTTTTCATTTAAAGTTATAATTATCCGTTGAAGAGAAATTCGTTACAAAAAACTGAAATCAAAAGTTGGTTCCAGTAACTTGAGTTGACTGAAGAGTTTTAAGTTAATGTACTTAGACCGGCTGTTCCTTATGGATTAACTTTAAGCTGAATAAACGCTGTTGAGCGCTGTTGCATTCTCAAAATGAGTTTTGACAAAATAAAATTAAGGCTCGTTGGCGTGACTTCACCTACTGTATAGTGAAACACTAATGCGAAAGTATTAGGCATGCCCTAGAATTCTATAATTGCTCTTCAGCTGTTTAAATTTTATATTATAAATTTTCATTCATTTTTCCGAGAACCGAACATCCAACAAGAGAAAATGTCACCTATGAATACACGCGCGATAATAAATATATTCGTTATATAGGAATGGATTGCATTTCGTAAACTGTCGTCTAACGAATAAATGCTTAAAACTAATGAGCGACTTCTGATGACTATTGCTTCAGCTGACCCAATGGTACTCGCCGTCCATTTTTATTGACGCTTGATGGCAGTAATAGAGAATAAGACAGAAGGTACAGTAAATAAATAGTTATTGATTATTATAGAGCACCTCTTCATTCCTTACATTGGAATAATCATTACATTAAACGTAAAACGGCATAAAACAAATTCAGCTTCAACTTACAATTATAGTAGCCCATGATTTATTTCTGACCTCTGTACGGAATAGCGTTCATTTTAGTTACTGGACAATAATTTTCTTCTTAGTTTTACCTGATACCAGTGACCCACCATGCGACGAGTTTATGAAAACTTGGCAAAAAATTGTTGCGAATAAGTTTTGTCAATAGATTTTTGATTCTAGCAAATGCATGCAATGTATTAGATTTTTTTCTCGCAATAATTAGGTTAAGTGCAAGGATTTACCGATTGTCAAAAATATAATGAATCAGCCTTTAAGAATTTCTCAGTCGCCCAGTTGGGCTAACTCATCTCGGCCAAGCCACTCGTTCACGTTAAGGTGGTCGGGGGGGAATTTTTCTGGTGTTCCTTGTCCTGACGACTGTTCGCCTCTTCCACTCCGTTCCTAGAAGCCCCATTGGGACCGATTTCAGCGGAAAATCAATGTCCGTCCAGACCCATTGACCACTACAAAACTCCAGGGGCTGCGTTATCAAAACTAGTTACGAGGTCGTAGCGGTCAGCTGGTAGCGTAAGTCCAGCTAAGTGACCGTAGCTGCGATGTGTGCTGTTATCAAACAAGTTACGCTCGAGATTTTCACGGAGTTTTCCCGAAACTTTGCAACACCTCAGAGCTCCCTAAGCGGAGTTGCGTTGAGCGTAAATACATACATAAACACACCAGCTGCTGGCTGATAGATTCGCTTGATAACTGTGCTTTCTGCTGAAATTTGTGCTGAACGTACATAATATTTGCAAACTTTTAATTGCAGTTGCTCAAATGTATTTGATACTGAGATTTCCGTCATTCTTATGAAAACTTCATAATTTATACCTATTTCATAGCAACAAAAAAACGGTATTTGGTGTCCCATTCATTTCAGGGTATCAATGATAGAAATTTCATGTAGAGCACATAACATTCATTTTCACATTCATAAATAATGAATATTTTTATCCTTTCTGTGTAGAAACAGTCGAGTAACATGATTTAGTAGAAGTTGTCAAATTTTATAATCATTTTACTTCATACGATATAAATGGCAAGGCAAGCAAATATCCGCCATGTTGATATGCTTCATGCATGGCCGAAAAGTTCGAAAAGTTCGACTATCACACCCTCAAGTTTATTCTGGATGTAAACAGTTCTAAATTACCTCAAAGATTTTGCGTACACCCTCCTTCCCTCCGTTGTTAATTAAATAGAGCCAAGGATAGTGAATATAGCTTTGAGCTATACACTCAACACCCGCATCAAATTTGTGCTGTATGCAATGCACTAAGAAATTTCATCATAGCGGTAAATATGGAATTTAGGTTTCCTAAATTAAGCGCCTACTCTCTTCGACGCCAGTAATTAATAATACAATAATTTGGTAGCTGCAAAAATTTTGTCAACGTCTCTTGTCTTCTAATATCACGCGACTAGCTGCTACGATGTAAACAAATCCTATCGCTGTGATTGGCTGTCGGCCAAAGTGTTTAGCTTATGTCTTTTTGCGCAAGTTCTTGGTAAAATGTCATTACACCAAATTTACGATCAACGTGCTGAACGAAAATTTTTCACGCAAGTCCGATAACTTACGAAGTATTAGATTATCCGGCACCAGAACTAGTGTCCTCCTTCGCTTCTGTATGTACATTCATCCAGTCACATAGTCTACAAAATTCTAAATAATTAAGCAATGAAGAATCACCGACCAGTACACTCTTTAAAAAAAAGTTGCGTTCCGCAGCAATGGTTCTCAGTCTCTTTAAGGAACGACCTTTGCTGCGAGGTGAGATGGCCTGAACCAACTTTTCATGTACTCTGCATTGACGACACTTCCTGGAGTTACTTGGGCGTCCGAAGTTCATACTTGATTAATCATTCAACACGGTTCTTCACCTACAGTAGCAGCCTCGCTAAGGGATTAGCAGCCTCGCTAAAGGATAGAAATTGAAAACTTTGTACCTATAATATTATTCTCAAGCTGATATTTTGACACCCAATGGCCGGTATCGTTTTAAACGACGCATCAAATATTTGTTAGGTTTCAAATATAAATATAGCAGGCCAATAGAAATTCTATTTTTCAATCTCAAACGGTCGCAACTAAGGAAAAAGTTGGAAAAAAAGCCAACCTCCAACATATCAATGTGAAGAATAAGACTTAGTTACCTATCCGCAAGCATTGCAGCATTCGCCGCCATGGTTTTGAACATCAAAAACGTGTGCTGGTGGCTGCACTCTGGCTGTTACCATACGGATTGGAGGCAGGACGTTGGGAGCACAATCACAGGGGAGCCACTCTTCATAAATGTCTTTCGTTTTACATAAGTCTGAACCTCCCTGGATGGATTCGAGGATACATGACTGGATCAAGATTAGGAAACAGAGGAATCTTATACCAGCACGCCATGTTCTGGTCATTAGAGTTCGCTACATTTCCTAATACGATGGTCCAATATTATATTCTGATGTTCGGTTCCGACGGCGCTGCACTTTCTAAGCTTTTTTCGAAGCCGTGATGCAAATTTAGGTTACGTCTGCATTACGATTAGCGGATGATTCATCTTTCACACGATTTTGACTGAGTTCGACAGAGAAATATCGCACCCTGGAAATAGCGCGCTTGATCTCAGCTGCAAGCAGTGAATTTATTATTGTACTGGAAAGAATGCTCGCAGATAAATACGGCCAGAAAAATGGGCTGCTTTCATCGTAGTATTCACGAGAAAACGAATGTGTCGGACGTGGGCTTGTAAATATACTCGTACAAAATGACTGAACACCGATTATGCACCCGCCAGCTGCTCTCACAATTGTTGGTCTCCTCGCATAAATTTCTGTCCAGTTGTGCAGTAAAAAGTGGCAGAAGTTTTCGCCCGCCACTTCTCTGATAAAAAAGTATGTTTGAAGAAAGCCCTCAGCCTAACCCTGCACTGAACATTTCGAAGAATTTTAAGTTATTATGCAACTCATAAGTTATTATGCAACTCATAAGTTATTACGCTACAACAATTTTTTAAGTAACAAGAATTTATAACCCAGCTATAATTTATTATGGAACTTCATTGAAGCAGTGAGGCTATCGGGATCCACATGAATTGGCAAACAAGCTGCCCATGTTTTTCCGCTGCAATTGATTTGTCGTATTTTAGAGATGAAGAACAAATGAACAAATATTTGAAAGTTAATATCCGGGCTTGCTCTCAGTTTATTCGCGGGCCAGTTTGACCCTGGACTTGGTACAGAAAATTGCTACGAGTCACTTTCTGGGAACCTGGAGCGAGCTCAAATGGACCAGATTTTTCTTGTATGTCCAATAATGATTAGCTAAGCGGATTAATTCGCGTTCATCTTCGCAAAATGCCCATCAAATTTTATAAAAATATACACGCAAAGTAATGATGCAAATTAGAGGGCCGCGATTTGCTGCGATAGAAACCACAGGAATTAGCAAGCACCTGACATTTTTTGCGAACTGATTTCCGATCAAGCATGCCCGTTTATGAAGCAAAGCTTTTTCAAGGCACCGACAGTTCAGTATTTATCAACATTATCATTATAATAATAAATAAATACTCTCTACAGTATAGCATTTATATCGGTATAATTTTCTCAGAGCTTGGGTTTGCCATCGACTGAAAAATCCTTTAAATTTCCCTCGTGGGTCGTATTGGTGGCCCTGGAAAGCGCTAGCTGCGAAAGACAGGTCTTCATTCGAAGAACACATAGGGGAAGCACAAACATAGGGCTTAAGGGACACAAATACTTGTGTTGGTGCAAGAAAAACGCAAAATATTTCGCGCACAAGTGGCGGGTCGTAAAATAACGAACCTTCTCGGCATCCTGGCCAGCGCAGGCAAGTCAATAAATGAAGAGTGGCAGGGGGAGATCTACGGTCATGGAAATCTCTTCAAAACAAATACGAGCTCTAGGGGAGCTGCCCGACCAGTCCCTAGGGGCTGGTATGAGGATAGTGTGTTGTGCCCAGCACTGGGACAATATGTTGTGCCCAGCACTGGGATATTGTGTTGTGCCCAGCACTGGGATATTGTGTTGTGCCCAACATTGGGATATTGTGTTGTGCCCAACATTGGGATATTGTGTAGTGCCCAGCACTGGGATATTTTATTGTGCCCAGCACTGGGATATTGTGCTGTGCTCAGCATTGGGATGTTATGTTGTGCTCAGCATTGGGATAATATGTTCCGTCTAGCATTCGGATAGTGTGCTATTCCAATGCTAATGCAACAATGAATCCTATTTTTCGATGTAATGACGGCTGTTTAAATTCAAACTGTTATTAATTTCTTTAAACGACTCCTGATATTTCAAATTGTTTACAAGTCCTCCGTGGAGTCATATATATATTTTACCACCTCGTAGACTGTCACATTTTCAAGCTCGTTATATTTATTTTTGAAGCTTCACACCTTGCCAGCCGGCCAAACTGTAGCAATATTTTAGAATTTTTCTTTTATTGGACTGGATCGAAGCCATCCCTTAACTCCATGACAACTCCATCCAATTTGTGCGGACGTTTTGTAGAGAATTTCTTTCGACTCGTCCGCCTTTCAAGCCTCGCTCTACAAGACGTGTTTGTTGCAGCAGCTCGGTCGTACTGCGGCTGTGGCACGCAGCAGAATTTGACACTTGATTTTGGCGTAAATATACAAGGATGGGAACCAAATGTTAAAAATTCATAGTAAATTAATGAAATGTTAATTCACGACAACGAACTAACTCACAACAAACAAAAATTTTAGCACGAGGATACCGTGATATTAATAAACAACTTATTCAATTTAGCCTCCTTCATTGTTCACAACCGCCTCCACGCGCTGCCATAGGGCACCGCAACTCTTCATGATGAAATCTTGCAAGACTTTGTCACATTCTTCCCTCAGGACTTGAGCATAAGATGATCAGTACTTGGATGTAAAGTTCCGTTAGTAGAGTGCTCCAAATCGTCGCATACAGCATACCCCACGGGGTTAAAACCAAAAGCTGCCAGGCCAAGGACCTAAGAAATTGTTTTTCAGAATTTCCGTACTTTTTCCGCTGTATGACCAGGAGCACCATCTTGGGTACAAACATAATTACCGTTGAGGTAATTCAATTTCAGCCAATGTAAAACTTTATACTGGAGGCCTTTAGAATCAACTTCATCCTCCCCCCCCCCTGTCCCCCCGTTTTCCCAGGCTTGCAAAAATATTTAGGTTTCTCTTTTCCATTACACGTTACAACTCCCAGGACCATGACGTGAACTGAGAGCTAGGTCCCAAAGACGCCTATAACCTGAGAAGGTGACGGCGCAATCTATCGAACACTGCAACGGGTAAAGCAACATCAATGGTAAATAGTTTTATTTACAATATGCTGACAGCTTACAATTATGCTTCAGGTATTGTAACCCCTTTGTGGCTTTTCTGCGCCTTTTAATTTTCATAACACCGGTCAGTAGGTGTTTCAGGATCCTCAAACACGGGGCGCGCTGTGAATCTCTATGTACTACAATTCTGATACCCTTTGGGTCAACTTTGATGTCCCTGGCCAATGCTCTCATGGATATAGATGAAACTTTCAAAATTCTGACTTAAGAGCTCAAAGATATGCATGATTTATTTTTATTCACGCCTTCACTTTCGTGATACCTCCTGATGCCTCCCGTGCTCAGCACTCGTCCCCTCATGTTGGAGACATTGCGTACAGAGAAACCAAAATTTTCAGCAATGCGTCCAATGACGACTCATGCTAGAAGTAAATCTCCACTGCATTGTCGCTTGGCTTCCTGAGTGGACACACTAACCTGTATGACTGAAACCTCTGCTCACACTAACTATAAGCCTTCACTCTGAAAAAAGAAATATTTCTTTGAAAATTTACTCCCAGGAATACGTGAGAATTAAGTTTTTTTTTAAATATACCATGTTTTACTTTCTCCCCCCTCTCTTCCTCCAGTAACCCTCGGGAATATTTTAAGCCGCTGTATTGGAAATCCAAACAATTTGTTTTTTACTGTTACTATCCTTTTAATTATTAAAGCAATTTGAGCCGCTGTATAAAATTATTTTTAATAGCTAGATTACTTTGAACCTGGTTCCGTGGACCAGGGTTAGAAAATCCATTCAATCATTTAGTTAGTTAAAACAAGTTTTTATTTAGTTTAATTGAGCTCGGTTAGTTAGTAGGCTTAACTAAATTCACATACGGGCCATCAAGGAAACGGGACAAAAAAAAAACACTTGTAATATGACACCAAGATTGGCCGTAAGCAGCTAGGTGTGCAAATCTTAAATTCATTGTCGAGTTAGAGAATTGAATTTTGCCGAATTTAATTTTGAAGTTCCATTGGCTGGACCAGGGGGAAGATGAGGTAGTATTCAAAATCACGTGCTCAGGGATAACCATTATCTGAAGCACGTACGAGATCAAAATCGTGCCAGTTTCTTGCTTGCAGTTTGTGTACAACATATGCAAGCGCAGGTGCAGCAAGCATGACTTTTTCATCGCCGGAAATGTGACAGAATGTAGCGCTTTGATCTAGTCCTCAACGTCGTGATTAGCGACGACGGACTGTCGCGCACCTAAATATAGAGTGTACATATATTAATTGGAGAACTTCCTTGAGAGGCAACGTAATTTGAATATCGAAAGGTCTCTTAACTGCAGTTATTTTTGATAGACTTCATTGATTACATTCATCGGTCATAACTGTGACATTGAAGCACTCGTATGTCTTCGTAATATTTGATGACTGCCATACTGAAGCATCAATCAAGGTTTGAAATATATTGGTGAACTTTTCATACATTGGTAACTCCCTGGAGGGGATAATTTTTCCAGATTAAACTAATGCATGTCTCCATGAAGGCAACATCAGAGCAGTGTCTCGTTTCCCTTCCGCAGTTATGAAAAATGAAATAAAAATTTCATGGCGCAAAAACGACGAGGCAACTCCGCAGGAGTAGCAATTCGGGTTGGCGCCCTTCTTTGGCGGGCAGAAAATGGCGAGCAAATTTAGCCTCTCGTTACTTCCTTTGCATAATTTGATCGCAACGAAGACCTTGAAAACAAAAAAGCCTCGAAGCCGCTCTCAAGAGCGCTCCTTCCGAATACCAAGTTGATGTATCATTAGTGAATATTTTCGTATTCTAAATTCATTAAGCTACGAATGCTGAAAGTATGAATAACTATCAATTCTTGAATAGCTCACGAAAGGTTTCAAAGCTACACTACATTTTTAAAAACATTTCTGCAGAAATTTTGCTATCGTGTATGATTAGCAATGATACAACGGACTTTTACACACACGATCGTGTGCAGCGTGAGAAGAACAGAACTGAATAGAAACCTCTACCAAGAATGAACGAAATAAAATTCAAATTAACTTGATATAAAAAATTTAAGATAAATTTAGTTGCCATTTTCAAATTGGAAGTAAATGACAACTACGTGAACTCAAAAAAGCCGAACATCTCTCGCTTCTGCGCCTATCGCTCTGTGAGAGTTGAAGTTAGCTGCTCAGCTGTTCAGATTTACTTTTGAGATCTGACTGTTGCGGATCAAGAAGGAGTGTCGGGAAGACTTGAATGCTGCTATATGAATAGCAAGTTTTTATACTTAAATATATTTCTCTGTTTATATATGTATGCAATATTTCCCAAACTACTTGGGAACCCAGATACCTTACGATCTCTGTTTCCCCATGCCCACGCTATTGAAAAATATGTGCGTCAAAAACATTCTGAATTAAATAGAAGTTGCATTTACCACTCGGTGCTTTACATTGTAAAATCAAACAGTACCGTGTTTTCAACATACGCTGCGTCTCTTTGTCTCAACCAAAAGTTTCTGCATACCAGCAACACACAAATTACATAGAACACAACACTTTCATCTACCTCTTCAGTAGACGAAATATCCTGGTAAATAACATCGTTCTAAGCCCAAATATTCTACAAACCAACAACTCACACATTTCAGAAAACCCAAAACTTCCTTCTACCCCATAGCGAATAAAATATCCTGTTAAAAATAGCACAGCACTGCGTTCTCAATCAAAGTTCTCTGCGTGCCATCAACACACAAACATTACATGGATCACAACACTTTGATGCACAGCCCCTTTACAAGAGGCTGCTCCCTGTGCAGTAGCTGAGAAGTTCGACCGGGGCAACACATGCGGGGTCTGGAGGGGCCCTTCTCTGGCGTCCGGCGCCGCCTGCACCCTAACGGTGCCTCGTGCATCAGGTCCTACGACCGCTCACCTCTTACGGGGCAATATCAAGGAGCCCTTATGGCTCCCCTCACCAGAGGCACGGTCTCAAATATCCTTGTATGTGCCATTCATTTTACGCATAGGTTGGATATACTGGGGGGAACGTTCGATAACGTCTGATGTGCGCTCCTTAATGCCACGGAATGAGATTTTGAAATTGTTGACGCGTGTGATGGTGATATGAGGTACGTCATTAGAGGTAATTAGTGATTATGAGTAAGTTATGAGTAAATGGTATTTGTAAAACAATGTCCAACGATGAAAAAATATTATTTGATGGACGACGACCAATAGATTAAAAAAAACTTGTTGAATTTACAACGAGCAAAGTTTCAGAAACTTAATAGCATGGGAAGTGATTGCAAAATTATACTACAAAACGAAGAACGAACCAAATAGTCGATGATAAGAAGCCGCTTCACACCACTCGCGTAAAATATATAAGTACACCTCTTGACCTATAGAAGAGGGAAATAAAGCATCTCAAATTCAGAACCTAATTTATTGCTTATCAAGGGAAATCAAAATCTGAATGAAAGAAAGACACAGACAAAACTCGAAACATTTCGGTGGAACGCACCCCAATGGATACCGACACTTCAATGCTGGCTTCTATTTAACTGGTAATTGCACAGATTATGTGCTAAAGAATACTAACCAATTAGGAAAAAAATGAAAACACCGTGCATCTTGCCAGCATGCGATTACGATGCAAGTCTGCATTTCACGTAGGTCAAGCGTGTAATGGAAAAGCAAACATTACAATAACTAGCGTACTATTCGGCAATCGCCAATTAAAACACTCCAAACCACACTAGATGCAGCATCCAGCGTATTGGTCAATTTTTACAGTCCTTCGTTGACAATCAATTTTCGACTGATAACCACCCTACCTTCCAACATTTGATAGCACTGACTTTATACTAACAATAACACCAATTAGCCTCAAGCATCGAGGAGTGCACTGTGCATGTGTATGTTCAAAGTCAATCGTGAGACAATAAGCAAAGCAAAGTCAATCCGATATCTCACTGTTCATTACTGAACACCGTAGCACTTGTAATGGCTATTTCGTCTTGAAACGATGTTAACCCAACGACCTTTTCTGACTTCTATAAACGGTGATACAAGCTACCCACGTGTGGCCTCAGATGCAGCCAATCAACGATAATAATTTGCTTCCCTTATTCATTCTGGACAGAGAAGTAACGTTTTCAGATGTAAACGTGTGGCAGCATGATATGGTGGAATTTTGGCATATCTCAGAATTTCTCAAAAAGGAATTCTGTGAATATCTCATTAACGTGATGTGCAGATCACAAAGTTGTAGTTCTAAGGGAATGACACGATAACGCCCTCAACCAACGATGTGTTTTGTGTTACGGTTTATTCAGGCTATGCACCGACGATGTGCTTCAGGGGGATCATGGCTATGTGCATTTTAGTTGTGACTCGCTAGTCTTCATAACATTAAAAGACCCAATCTGGGCGTTACAAATTTTGGGTATTTTGTACTGATGTAACTTGTCTCTTGTCTCGAGGAACAAGTCCCAAATATAGCTGTCATGTGGTACTAGCATCAAGTCCCAAGGACTTTCCTACCTGACAGCTCTAGTCGGGCATCATGTAGGCATCGTGTGGGCATCATGTGGGCATCATGTGGGCATCA
>VOMN01045930.1:0-11755 GCA_014899125.1 Orchestia grillus | reverse complement strand
AGTAATAGCTAGCAAAAGGTCGTTCCGTCACACCTTCAAGATGGCAACTGCCGGGTACATCGGGCTAGATCTGTTATAAACTTGTATGACAGTCATTCAGGATACGTCCGGCATTCAAATTGGTCAGTTAAATCCCCAGATATAAACTCACTAAAAAATTGTTGGGACCACCTAGAACAAGTGAGACTTCGAGATGATCGTCCACGTTCTGTGGCCACACTACTAGACAAGTTGAAGTATGACATGAGTGTTTGAAATCAATCCGGTGTACATTAGAGGACTAGACTAAATGCAGCGCAGAATTGACCATATTATTCGTGGTCGTGGAGGTCCTACGCCATTTTAGTAGCAGGTGACTAATTTCTAGTCAGGGGAGTTTATCATCCAAAAGTTATTGCGCCTCTCCGAGTCAAATCAGTGAATTATTAGTGAATGTTTTCCATCGATCACTCAAATGGTATTATTTCTGAAGATTGAAAGCAGCCGTATACATGTCCATCTTCAAAAACGGAAGCAAACTAGTGATAATAACTATTACCCTATTATCCTGACTTCGATCACCAGTTAAACAATGTAAGGACTCCTCAAAGTCCGAATCGTTAAACACCTTAAAGGGCAAGCTCAGATTCTGTTGAAAACGTCATTGCCTAAAGATCCAACACAATTTCTTTCGTGGAGTCAACTGCATTTATAACAGTGTGAAAGTCGTTGATCTTATGTGCATCTCGACTTTCAAAAAGCCTTTGAGCTAGCCCCACATGAAAGGCTTGCGGTCATATTAGTTCAAAAATGTATCAGTGAAAAATTAAATCATGAATATTGTATAATGCGTTATAAAAATAAATACTTCTAACGTATATGCTACACCAACTGCGATGGATTAAACAGATTTCATTGGTCAGAAAATGGACCCCACACGGAGGGAGGTGTGCTGCCTGTGAGGCGCTGCTTTCGCTCCTTCAGAAGAAATTTTTCAAAAGCCTTGTTATGGTAAATTAATCTTATACGATTACGTTAAACACCGTAGTGTTTGGATCAGTCGGGCATGCAAAGCTGTTCAGTAGAGAGGAAAGTGTCTCCAGAGCTCCTCACGTTGATAAGCATTGGGATATTGGAATGACTGTTCATCACCAACTGTTGAAAAATACTAATGCACTTACTCCTCATCCATACAAGCATCAACTGTGCAATTAAAATCATTTTAGCCCTTAAGCAACTCTCTTTAGTCTGCTGAGACGGTCCCGTCCAGATATGGAAGTCAATGAATAACAGATCGAAATTGTTCCTCGAAAAATATCACCTCTTTATCCATGTTCGCCTGACCTTTAATTTCATTATCCTACACAAAGAAGACTACAGTCGAATTTGAAAAACAATGAGTTGAAATCGAGAGAAGTCAGAAACAACTAACATGTTTTTTGCATCAAACCCGAGTTTCTTACGCAGTATGCATGTATGCGATTGTTGATATATTGATTTAGATCCGATCTTCAAAAACTAAGAGCGTGTTCGTAATCGTCATCTTCATTAATTTTGAATTATCTTCAGCATTTGACTCAAGTCAACTTGATATGTTACGCATACATTGGCCACAACTGTTCTTTTTGTTCCGGTCTGCATGCTCCTCCACGAGAACTAATCTACCTCGAGAAAGTTGAAGATGTACGCATGGCGCAATTAAATATGAGACATGAGTATGAACTATTATACCAACTGGTAGCAATGACAGTGCAATGATTTGAAATCGAGAAAAATAGTATGAAAGTAACTTTTGTAGCATTATTGCTCACCTTGAATGTTTAATTAAACGCGCGCTTTGTGTTGCCTTAGATGAGATGAAAATTTTTAATCATCACCGGAGTTGGATTGGTGCCAACACAAGGAAACCGATAGAAGAATTGTACGGATCATCAATTTCATGCAAATATTTTTATTTCAATATTTCTGAAAATAATGTTTACTAGTTTTACAAGTGAAACGGCTCATAATGAATGGCAAAGTTCAAGCTCTAAGTGATATTAACTAAAGTTTCTGAATGACGTGTGGCTTCTCATGTTTCAAATTGATGTTAGCTTTTTCTTATTAAAATTTTTTATTTCATTTTCATGCAAAAAGCAACAGCACATATAACATACGTACATACAATGGAGCAAGGACGAACGGATGTGACGCAATTTCAAAGTTGAACGAACTTGTCTTTTGTTAACATGTTTCCATTTCCCAGTGTTTTTCTGCATTCGCTTGCTTTTATTCTTCACCTGAATAGAATTTCCTCCTTTGAAATGTTGCAATAATCAAAAATTAAACTTGAGTCGAAAACCCACTCGTCATGAATTTATAATCATAAATATCATACATACTTTCTTCTTGGCAAACAAAGCTGCAGATAATTCACTACTCTCAGCATTCCAGTAATTTTTCGCTACGCTTCCTTTGACTCACGCTTAACATTGGTTCTTTCAATGGAAATCGCAGGTTCTAAGCAAACCACGCATGACTTTGTCAAAATAATTGATGGAATAATTGCAATGGATTCGTTTATGATCCAACAATAAGTGCATGACGTAAGAGGAAATTATTTTTTCAAAAAAGGTAATGGTTGAATTTACTGCTTACTGCTCAAAAGGTTTTCACTAGAAATACGAAACTAGTGATAAAAAGAGACAGGACATTTTCTTCCTTAGGGTGGATGACTTAGTCATTGTTAATAATGAACACAATTATATTTTTATAGTGTGTAATTAGTTTTTACTCCGATCACTCTTTCTTCCATTTCTCTACGTTGTTGAATTGTTAACTTCAGCATATCCTTCGGATGACACTAAGGCAAAAACTGCCACAGCAATAAATCGTTTGGTTGCGTGATCTCTTACACATTTAAATGCATCACTATACAGTAACAAGCTTTCCTATAATTTCAGGCAATGGACTCTTAATGAGGCGCGAGCCGAACTGGAGTGTGGAACACGACTCTGCGAGTGAGTCTTCATGTTGCACAACGCGACGCTAGGGGCTAATTCAACCTAGACGATGCTTTGAGAGATACTGTTGAACTTTCGATTTCTGTGTCTGCCTTCCTCCCATGAAGAGCTACAGCAAATCGAAAGAAGAGCAATAATGTCTTAGACGACGGATACTGATAGCAGTAGTACCGGTAGTTCTTAGCCTCTACTTACTCGCCTTCTTTTACGCCTGGCCAGTTTAACGTTTTCGTCGCCACATCGAAAGGCGGCGAAAATAACAAAAACTTGGGCAGCTAAAGTTACAGATGATAACAGATGCTACGGGACCAAAGTTAGACTGCGTACTCATGCGTCGGTGCGGGCTTGGTGTTCGAAAATAAAAGACTTGGTGTTTTTGGGTTCGTTCGTGTTACCACGTGCTGCTATTCTAGTATGTTGTCATTTCCAGTATTACTCAGCAGTACGTCATTGTTCTGTTCACGTAATGTTCTCGATATTTTGAAAAACAAATTGACATAAGGAATATACCCTTGTCATAAAGACAGGCCGAAGTAAATAAGATGAATACAAAATGAACATGAGTCAACCCATTTTCATTTAGGCCCTAAGATTAACTTCAGATTGTAATTATTTTAGCCATTAGGCAGACGAAACTGGCCTCTAAACGGCTGCTTCCTTAATTTTCATGGCTATATTTATGTGGGGAATGAAGCTAGAGCTCACTATTTGAGATACAATTCTTCATCCACTCGAAATTTAAATAGATGCGTCAAATAAACGATTTGAGCAATACACAATTAGTACGCCTGTACTGGATGGTTTTTTAATATGGTACAGTTGATTTTCATTCGTAAGCCTTTTCCTTGAAATTAGCTCTAAATGTAAGACAAATTTTAATATAATGTAATCAGAGCACAGATTACATTTTTACATGCATCAGAAGACTCAGGCAAATAACCGTCGATTTTTGAAGAGCTTATGGAATCACATTTGAGGGCAGTTCCACTGAGAGGGCTCGATTAAATTTTGTTGCCTCGCATATACAGTCTGACTCTGCTTTATACAATAAAATATAATTCTATTCTCAACCATATGGCTTAGATCGTTACTAGAAGCAGAACTATAATTCTGTATCACAAATGCTTAGAGAACTAAAGTGGTAACGCATATATGTAGCTGTTACGTCACTTGTACGGATTACGATACGTATCAGACCATTTCAAGACATATTTTCCGATATTCGGATAAAAAATTTAGCATCCGCGTGGTAGCACTTAGTCGTTTAATATTTTGACTGCTAAAATTTAGTTATGAACGAGAAGAATACGCCGAAATATAAGAAAACATTTAGGGCTTTCAAGTTTGGAGTATCATTGTCTGCTATCGTAGTGCGTTAGCTGCATCAGAGCTAAGGGCTACACTAATGTTATAGTCATATGTAATCGTTAGGCAAACTTAATCAGATTTCTAGCTTTCCCAGAATAGAATAGCTTCTTTTCACCTTGAACGGTACTTTACAAGGAATTGTTGCTGCTAAATGACACGAGGCAAATCATGTTCGTCCTGTGAGTAAAATGTCTCTCATAACGCGTACTGCACGTCGATTGACTTCCACCCCCTTAGCTGGCTGACGTCGTTAAAGCACGACCCCAGGCAACAAATCTAATTAGAAGCAAAAAAACAAAAACTTATTCACTGAAAAATTGTACTACAATGTATTACCACAAATGAGAACACTTAACTCTAACGGACGATTAGGATTCCTAGTTCATGATCTTTCATAAGTTGCATTCACGAAAACGGTTTTCGTCTTTCATGTTAATTTATCTTCCATTTCTTAACACTTTGCCTGCGATTCTTCACGCAGGAAATATTATATGTCGACGAAAATTTCCATTGCGTGTTTAAAATTATAGGATTTGCTGTAACAAATTTAGTTTTCCTATTCATATTCTCCCTAATCCAAACTAGCTTATTCGAGTAATGAACATGAATTTTATGTTAACTTAAAAATTTGTATTCTTATATGTTAGTGCTTTCGTTACGTTAGGTTACGTTAGATAATAGCGTGTACCATATATGGCACATGTCGCAGTCAAAGTGTTAAATATTCTAAATTCACTAGTATATTATAAGCCTTACAAACGCCTTTTGTACACAATATAAACGCTGTTCTTGCTGAAGTGGTTATGAAGTTATACGTTCTCCATGTTAGAACGCTTTGCCATCCCAGCAATCAGAAAGGCTCAGCAAGATCTGTCCACGCTGTAGAACAGATCATTGGGAATCTTCTCAATAGAGACTAAATGAAATACTATTGCTTTGAAACAATGTGAGCAGTTCCGGAAAGTATGCAACTCCAGTAATAAGTCTTAACTAGTAAGTAAGATCTTCAGTGCAGTTGTTCTAAGCAAAAATATCAAAATCAAAATATACCAGCAATAATTCATTGAATTTACAACACTTTTCACAAACCGCATACGAAATTGTTTCTCACCATCACGTTGCAGTATTCGGAAAGAAAACTTGTCAATAGTTGCTATCAATAATTTCAAGCAAGTTATTCAAAAAATTCACAGTGAGCATAGAATCTAAAATGAAACTATAAATCGACTGTGTTCAGTTCTACCGTATGTCTCAGCGATGAAATGAAAATTTCACTATCCTTCAAGTAGGAAAAGTCTTCTTGTTTGAATTTCTTCTAAATTTTAACGCAACTCGCTGAACATTCTTTAACACAGGGTACTAGCGAGGCCAGCAGGAAAGTCCGTGTCAGTGAGCGCAGCGCGATGCCTGCCACCTTCCCCCGATGCGAACGGACTCGCACTGGTATTACTTTGAGACCAGACTCCGAACTGAGCCCATGCCTGCATCAATCCATCGTCCTCCTTCTGTTCTCGCTTTCTCAAGCTTCAATTCAAGCTGTTCAACCGATCGTAAGTGGGCGGTGACAATAATCGAAAGTAATACAAGCTTGCCTTGATCATAGGACTAAGCTCTGTGGCTCATTCAAAATCAAGTATTGGTGTCGCCGTTCATGATCGTCAGGGTATGAAACGCTTTTTTTCTTAGTGACTTGATATGCCCCGAGCACAAAAAGGTAACTGCTTCGAAATAAATTAGTTTAAATCCGTAGTTTTAGTGAAATTTATCTTTGTGTCTAACTGCAATATCTCAGCAGCAGTACTAGTTCCATTGATAAGCACAGGTTTAAAATTCACGGTAATTCAATTGTATTTAAACAATTTTCTATTTTATAGTATATGGGATTTTATGATGGAACTATTTGCTTTATTAGGAAATGTGAAAAACAACTTGTTCATGTACGGAAAAACGTTCAGTTCAGATATTTTTACAAGTGACAATTTACTGGTCGTTTAATTTCACGTTTTGGTGAAGTCTGTATAGGTATTATCCTTAAATGAAAGGACAACGAAGACTTTTTCTTTACAGGAAAACATAAAAAATCGGATTTATCGATCTTGTACTGAAATATTCCAGATCATCGGTCTCCGATAATTTTGGGGATGGATGATGTTCCACACTACACTCGAGTTCATTTCTATTTTTTTATTCGAACAAACTCATTCAAAATTGTAATCAGTAATTTTCTTCCATATGAGGCCCCTAGAATGCTACGGGAATTGAGCGCCATATATGGCGAGAACGAGTTATGTATGGGCACCATCATTCTCAAACCTTCATCTGAGTGGAGAGTGGGTGGTAGGTACAGGGTGGCGCAAAACTCACATCATCTTTTTGAACATTCATTACGCGACAAATAAAACATCTATAAAAATGCTTTACGTAAGAAATGAAAGAGAATATATTGAAGTTTTATTTTGTGTTAATAATACTCACTCAAATATACTTTATAATCAAATTTTACAGAATTTTCATATCCCAAAAAAAGCCAAAATACAGCAAGGGCCAACGAGCAAAGATAGTGGGAAGTAATTTCTCTCGCAATGGATTGTTAGCTGCAGTACAGAGGGATGTCGTAAGAATATTGAATCAACAAAGGCCTTCCCAATATTGCATTGTTATAATGACTTCAAGATTCCGAGATTTTGGCTCGACAGCAGACAAATAGCGCTCTGGCAGCGGAGAAAGAATGCTACCGAGATTGGTACGAAATAAGTGCGCAATTCAACGCGTTTTATCAAGTGTTGTGGGTGATTTAAAAACGTCGACTAGGCAAAGTTCCAGTCAACTAGGAACTGTTTCCACATAAAATTCAGGTTTCACAATTGTTCAAGTTTACAGACGATCAACACAGACGGATTTCGCACGTGCATTTCTACGGCGGACGAAAGATGAGTTTTACCTCACACCTAATCATGTCTGATAAGGCCCATTTCCATATCGGTGGGAACGTCCAAAATAAAACTCCCGATTCCGGTGTGAAGAGAACCCTGAGATTAAGTCTGGGCAGCCACTTCAAGCTCAGAAGGTTATTGTCTGGTGTGGCCTAACGAGTGCAAAAATCATTGGTCCATACTTCTTCGAAGATGTTGCTGATGCAACCGCAGCAGGGAAAGCAGACAACTGCAGACAATGCAGAAATATTTATTACCACTACTGGAAGATATTAGGACGCTCAGAGTTTGAGGTTCCAACAAGATGGGGCGATGACCTTTCGTTCAATGTTAATTCCTACACAGACTTCACCAATACACGAAGTTGAACGACAACGAAGATTTTTACTCTTCAGTAAAAAATAAAAATTCAATTTTTGGATTTTTTACTGGAAATATCATTATCGTTCTTACAAGTTCGGAATTCAGGATTTATCGAGCTATCGGTTATCGTATTATCGGCGATAAATTTATCAGTAGTTATTGATGATAAGTTTTTCGTTATCGATTTATCGACTATCACGATAATTTTTTCCTTATTGTGCCTACCTATGAAATGCAATCGGGACTGGCATCGCCAGGGGGCACTGTCAGGTTACATTAGCTACAAATGGGCTTTCGGGACTTTTTCCTTTGTACCCTCTTTGATTCTTTCAATTTTCACACCTTTTTCGATACCTAATATTTGTCTTGCCTAGCTCTTCATGCTTAACTTGCGCTTTCCACTCGTATTTGCACAGGAATCTGTGTGGAGACAAACCTCACGTGGAGATTCCTTGTTCTCTGTAGTCCATAGCTTTTCTTTTCGCCCTCTTCAAGTCGCATTTTTCTGGATAAGGAGCTTCAAAGTAACTGTAAACTAATTTATTCTTTTGCCACTGGTTTGATAATTCTTATTAAAGATAGTAGTTACTTGGGCAATTTTTAGAAAAGTTAAAAAAACATTTATAGAAATAGAGCAGTCATTTGTGTTTAAATGGGCTAGAGATATTAAATCAGTCATATATTTCAATTCATTGTTTTTTTTTAATGTTTATGCTTTCTTGTACATCGGAGACGCCAATGACTTTGAAGTAAGATGAGTTTTCATGATTGTGCAATTTTTGTGTAAAGAAGTGCACAAAATTTTAATTCAAGGAGCTGCACAGCCTGGACTGCTGGACTGAATGAGCAGAAGGAAACTATATTTATACGAGGAGGACCCTAGAAACGTACGGTACCAAGGGGTGCTCTTTAAAAATATCAGAAAATGTCTTCAAAGTGTGACAGTGAGGCCTAAGGTGAGAGTCACCTTGACACAAATTGATTTTCCCTTTTTTTGCGACCATTCTTTTCTACAGGGTAGCGCATAAATCACTTCCCCATTTTGAACATTTACTGCACAGTAACTAATACAGCCATATAAATAAGTTACATACATATGAAATGAAGGAGAAGTTCTTGAAATTTTATTATTTGAATATGATATCATTTAAATGTTTCCATTACTATTTAAACACAAGCGTATCCTACGTACAGGATTTTCCATGATTTTTCCAAAATAGCTGCAGTTATTCTGTTGATTACTTCAATGATGTTCTTTTTAACCTCATGGAGAGTATTAGGCACAGTGATGTAAGCCTTTTCTTTAAGGTCTCCCCATAGCAAAAAATCTGCAGGAGTTAAATCGGAAGACCGTGACAGCCATGGATGCGGAGAAAGATTCTTCGAGAATTTTATTTACCGCACATTGATCAATCTTTCCGCTTGCCATAATCGAGTCATTGTCCAGAAAAATCATAAATAGAAAATGTCCATTTAGACACTCAAAAAGGATACGTAATATATAGTCAAATTAATACACATACATAAGACGGTAATAGTAGGGTATGCTAAATTAAGTATTAAATTATTTATTGGTAAAAATTTACTTCACCCATTTCCGCCCTGGACGATCTCTAGTGATAAGTAAAGTCTCGGACAAAAACCTCAAATAATAGTAAACTTTTTTCGTACATGTTAACCAAAATTTGCACAATTAGTGTCATACAACTAATAGAACAGTAAAAAAGTGATATTAGAAAGTAAAAATTAGATACAGAAAGGAGCTGAATTGTTATTATTTACGTGTTTAATATTGCTTGGGGGAATGAACTGAAGCCATTATTTGAAACGAGCCTAAGCTGAAAAATACGCTAAACAACACGCCTGTTAAAAATTGTAAGTTCGATTGGATATGAAATTCATTAGCTACCAACGTGTTATTACGTCTATTGGAATGTTCGAGCACTGTCGATAAAACGGTGTCAATTCAAGAACACCAACCATAATACTCGCTGACTCTAGTGGAAAGAGTACTAGACGTACATCTAACGTACTTCGATTCACAAGGGGCACAACTAAATTAGTGAGCAAGAGAGGCTTACATTTTATCAGGAAGTTTATCCGCGTACTTAAAAAAAGAACCAATACTAAAATTATCTGCGAAAATCGTTGTGAAAACCGTTATTTCCCGAAATCAAAGCTAGTATATTTTTTTTGTCCTGAGCATCAGAGCAAGAAAGAGATACGCACAGAGTGTCCCATAAAAAATCTTCAATTTTACAAATCGTCTCCGCGATAAGAATGTCGACAAAAATACTTGAATTATTACAGTGCACTTGCCGACAGTCAATACGAGTACGAATTTTCGATTTCCGTTTATTCGTCTGTAAGGAATACTTCAGCTAAAATTACATCCGAAATGAAAACTCATCAAATCGTTCCCTTGAAACTTGCAAGAATAATCGACACCGACATAATAAAATAACTGAAAAAGTATCGTAAATTTGTGTACAATGAACAGAAAAGATATGCAGATACGGACACAACCTTGAGCGAACTTCTTCCGTCCTTGTCGAAAACGTTCTGTTTGTATTGAAAGCTTGTGAAAACAGTTAGAGAGAGAGTGAGTGATATAAAATCTTAACAGAAATATGGAAAAAAAATTAGTTCTATATTTCATACTCATCTATGCGCAGGATATTTAAACATGGCGTAGGGTTGGAAGCATATAAAAAGCAAGACAAACAAATACTTTTAGCTGTGTACTAGTGCAAGACTGCATGACAGGGGCAAAATTATATTGGCCGGTTTCCAAAGACTATCGAAACAGTCTTCATCTGGTCTGACAAGGAAGATCTACGCAGTGGAAACTGTTCTTAACTCGCACAATGATAGACTTTATGAGCAACGAATTACCCTGAACAAAGTCGTATCCATTTCCGCCCTTTCAAAAAAGCATGGTGTGGCTCGCAGTTGTTTCTAATAGATCTAAGTCTCTTTTGATTTTCATAAAAGAGACGCATAAAAGTGAAGACTCAACTTTACATCGAAGTTTTGGCACCAAATGGGTTACCCTGGATATCTTGAAGCTTTCGAAGCAATTTTGCTTCCCCTCAATGCGAGGCACCATCACATACATCGAATTTAACCCACCAGTGGTACTAGAATAATTTCGGCGAGCGTAGGGACAAGAACATGTGATTTCCGTCTGGTCCAGATACCAATCCAACAGATTTTGGTATTTCGTCCGTCATATATATTGATGTTTCTGTGAAATCCTACTCACGTGTTAACCTATTAACGGTCATCACCCAAGTGGCCGGTGTTGCATTCACACGACCGTGTGGATGCAACAACTACACGGACACCATATGATGTTAATACCCATTAACAGGTTAATCGCTACTCTAAGAGTTACCCTACAAGCTTTATTGTCTGCTTTGCATGAGAAATCAGTACAGAATTCATGCCACTCAGTTACGCAACGTATGGATTTTACGAACAAAGGCATCATGTCGAAATTTAATTAGAGTAATGTGATAAAAAAGTACATTTGAGCTTGTGTGTCAATTTTCAACATCCTAATTTTTTTTCATTTGAGTCATGATGAATGTTCAACGAGTAATTTTTAGCGGAACACTGTGCATATGTCGCCGCAATGACTGGCGCTATTGTTAGCCTTATAAAATATGTATGCTGCCATCATAAGTTCTGTTCAGGAATGAATGTATTTTAGAATAAAAAAATTGACTCAAACGCCAAAAATCTATAAAAAAGTGAAACATACCGGATTCGTGATGTAAAGCGAATGAATTACTAGATATTTTCAAAACACAAGATGTTAATTAAAGTGCTGCAACTTTCGGTAACATCTACGAAACAATTTACTTTCAATTATGTTTTTATACACTATTTGTCATCACTAAAAGTGGCCAAGGGACAAAACATTTGAAATAAAGTTTTAGCAAACATATTTTGATACTTGATGTAGCTTTCCTTGCTCTTTCTTTCTTCATAAAATGATTCTCCCTCTAGAAGATTTTTCAAACGTATGAACAATATTTGACCGCAAAATTTTGCGGTCGGAATCACACGAGGCAGAGACCATGAAGGAAGAGAAAAAGGCAGTCG
>VOMN01045929.1:0-89177 GCA_014899125.1 Orchestia grillus | reverse complement strand
AAGCTATTATATGTTTAAAAACTGCAAAAACCCGTGATGACTCTATACACAATATTATCTTCGGGATGGAACTCTGCTCAAACTTCCTATACATTCAAAAACTGAAGTCGATAAGAATATCGAATGGGGAGGAGGCTGGGCAGAGTTTCCACGCGCGCCTAAACTGTTGATACCAAGCCTGCGTTCGCGAGCTGAAGTTATGAGCACTGATTTGACAAACACATATTTATGTTTAACCAATCTGACTCCCACATGTGAATCTATGAGCATCAGCCCATGCAGGAAGAGTAGCATCTCTGAAAGAATTATTTTGCACCACTGACTTGAAGTGTAAATTGCACTGCAGTCTGAGTAATTGCTGTGGATTGACGTCGCAGTATGAGTAATGGCGTCAAAACTTCCAGGACCTTAATAGACCTTGTCTTGGGAGCAGCATGAACCAATAAATTGGGTTCGTGTCATCAAGACTCTGTTAAGTCGCAACAATGCCTTGTGTCTGACGGGTGCAAACTAACATGACACTCGCCCCCGCATCAAACCTGATGGTTGTTTCTGCCCTTCCCGCCCTATCTGCCATTTTCAAAACCGTTGCATGTCTGGTCAGTCATTGAAGATCTGGTATGTCTCGTCAAAATATGTTATCAGAAGCATCCGATGCTACTCTTTTTATGATACTGGCATCGGTCTTAGTGTTAGATATAGAAGAACGACGAAATATTTTCATCTGTATTTTTCAACTACGTACGATGTACACCCATTTGGAATGGGAACAGATCTTACAATATCAGCCAGGCACTTTAAAAGACCGCGCCATAACTCCATTGAAAGAGATTTGAAGAATAATTTTATTTCTACATTTATCTATCACCCTTTTATAGTATTTGAATCTTCCTCTATTTTTTTATTTCATTTTCTGGACTTCGTATAAAGACTTCAAATTATGTTGTACACAAACTAACGTCTGACCATGCAGCGACAACATTACGTGGATACACTGACCTCTTTAAATGCAGCGACAACATTACGTGACTGCACTGACTTCTTTAGAATATACATATGTAGCTTTGAAATGCTCCAATAAGGTCGGACAAACTAAACTCTCGCCCAAATATTTTACGAATATCCAAATATTCTAGTCATATTTGAACACTATGCAAATTTCAATAATGAAATCATTTACTTCATCACATACGAAAAAATAGATGTTTTTTCATCAGATACTGGGTGTACGCCTCTCACATGGACGAACTGCTATAGGATTTCAAGACTTAATAACGCTGGAAGTATAAAGGTCGACGTGATGTTTTCGTACTTCGGATATTATCGAAGCAATCACCATGGTTCTTTTGTGTTTCTAGGTTTAGGTATTACCCCTCGGCCTTTAGCTTTGCATGCTGGTCTCTTCTAGTAAAAACTATATTTAAAATCCCTGATGTTCATTGTTAAAAAGGTTGTCAGTCACGCTTCTTATTGTAAAATACGATAACTTCTTTAAATACTCATGATTTTGCTACGAATTTACTTTTCATGCAAATTATTTCACTCCCTATCTTCCAGTCGTTACGGATGTTGGCAAGAACACGGTTACTGCAAGAGACTTCTAGTTTTTGAACACAAACCATCCGAGACCTCATGCATCTCTGTGCTACTGAGGCAACTGGCGATATTCAGTTTTACTGTGGCCACGCTATCGAAGTAATTCAGTTAAGTCAGCGGGCCAGTCGTACGCTGCGCTGCAGATATGTTACCAGAAGCAATGGGAGGAGGCTGCTCGATTGCTGGTTTCTCGGATACGTCCAGAATTGCCCGCCAAAGGAAATGTACTGGAACTTGAATGAATTTAAATCCGTGAGCCCGACTCGCCTCAATGGCCGCCAAAATGCCTTTTCATACCTAGATCTGAAACATTAAATGTTATCAAGACGTATGCAAGTGAATGGAGTTCCATAACTGTTAAGAGTTCATGAATATTTTAAAGTACATGCAGGCTTCTCATGCAGGCCGTCACCAAACTTTTATGGCCGAGCGTGCCATTTTCAAAATTTAATAATGGAAGTTAGAGATATATTGCATACTTATATAGATACTTATATACATATCAGATACATTTTTTGCATCAAATCAAACGAAGAGTCGAATGTAAAAGAAACGTGAATCTGCTCCAGGCGAAATACTTCCATGTTCAAATTATCTATCGACTCATTGTGTTGAAAATGTATGCTTAAAAATGGTTTCGCTCTCAATGATAATTTTTCGTAGTAAGTCATGAAGAGAAGATGATACACATCAAGAATGTGAAAAATGTGCAACTGCACCTCAGTTGTTAGAAAATTACGCATGAAACTTTCTGTCGGACTATGTGCAGGGAATACAGCAATGAACCATTGGAAAGAGAGTCCTACCGAACTACAGGCCTTACTTTTACGACAAGCACAGAAAGTGGAGGGACTTGTTCGTGCATCAGATAGTGAAAACTTGATTAGCTGCGCGCATCATTTAATAACAAATATGTCCCCTCACGCCAACCTTCGTGATAGCCTCAGATGAACTTTTCAAAAGGGATATCTTGATTCACTTGAATTTTGTGCCTAATTTGTACTCAAGTCTTACTTAAATTTTTATTTTCATTTATCCGTTCCTCCTAAAAAGTGCTTAAAGTTCACGTCACAAGATTTACATTCAGTTGTTTAGAGACAAACGTTCTTAGGAATCTATAAAAAATTAAGAATTTGATAGAAATAATTGAGTGGTCTCAAGTCTAGGAAGACGAAACGTTTTAACGCTAGAAGCTAAATGAGCATCGAGGAAGTACTTTTAAAAAGAGTAACCGTTTTTTACAGTGAGTTTGATTCAGTAAAGAAATTCATAAATAAAGTTGGCCTGCCTACAAGTTCGGTAGCAACATCCGCATAGATATGGGCAATTCAGATCCGTTTTGATGCTTAGCAATATTTTCCGTTTTAAACGGAAATAATGAGAAACGTCGTGTGCTGCCATTAATTGATGCCGCGTAACCCCTCTACGACACCATAAATTTTTCAATATTTCATGTCTCCTCGTTTCGAGAGAACGGAACTCGCAACAAAGTGCAGGGTCCAGCATCAATTAGACTTTGTAACGCAATTTTTGTTACATAGTCATGACTTTAGTTCATGGCAGTTAAGAGTCATTTCCTAACTCCTCTTATTGCAAACCAATAAATAAGTATATTGGTTGTTATGAAATTTTGTTATGAATCATACTTGAATTATTTTTATTACTAGTGCATATTGCAATGAAAAAAGTCAAATTTGGAAATTCACAGACTTGACCTCCGAAGCAGCTTTGGCATAATTTTTTTTTCATTTTGTTCAGTTACAAGGGAATGGGGAATTTATGGATTTAACCCATGATCACGACCAAGTAAATTTTTGTTGCATAATGTTATTACAGAATAGCAAACGTCAACGTACAACAGAATTAAGGTTTTTCTAATATTTTCCAACGAAATACAAAGAACTTTGTTATGTTAGATTGAATTTGAGAGCTGTGCTTTAATAAGCGAAACATTGATTTCAATCAAAAATTTCTGTGAAAATGAACGATCATTCGTGATCTGCAGTAATAAAATCAAGTATACACCTCCCGACCGATGCTTGCTGCCTGCAACGAGGATGAAGGAAATGATGCATCAAGTACTAAACAATGAAAATCAGTCGGAGCAACTACTGAGCTCGCTTCGGTCAGCTAAATAGCGATGTGATGGAGAAATTCGGAGTGCCCCATCACTCGACTCTGACATCAATTTCCTCGTATACCATGAGCGTACGGCAATGAAATGTGATACAATTATAGCAGTGGAACAACTTAGAAGTTAGCAGCTCTGGCACCGAGGGATGTTTCAGGGTCTCTGACACTAAGGGATGTTACAGGGTCTCTGACACTGAGGGATGTTGCAGGGTCTTCGACCTTGAGGGATGTTTCATGGTCTCTAAAATTGAAGGATCTTGTAGAAGCGTTGAAGTCACATAGCAACTCTGACTCCAAAAAGTCCCTCGTGAGATGTTTCAAGTTACAGTAGTTCCAAAGTGTTTCGAAATATTACGGGGGTCTGAGGGTGTCTGATATTTGTTTAACACTGCAGCTGGTGCAAAATTTCATCCAAGGTAGGCGACAAGTGTGTGTGCGAGTAAAGACGATCTTCAGTCGTAAAATATTTCAAATCAAAGTTTGATGAGGAAGTTTTAGGCTTATAACCCGAATTTCATTGTTGCTTCACCTTTCGCATCCTAGTCCTGAAATAACATCATACATTAATAAACTAATTCTGATCATATAGGTGAAAACTCCTGAAGCAATGACAGTTGAAGTGCAGTCGCTCCGTAGTGAGCTGTCTCATCTGACTCAAATCATAAGAAATGCGGACACGGTTTTTATATCGTAGCAGCCAGTGGCACTGGGTTACAGAGGTCATATTCCACAGTTTATTTTATGAATTCAAGACTCATATCTTAGTAATTTACAATTGAGAAAGTTTAACTTCGAAGCCGTCATGTTCACTTGAAAACCGACGTCACAAAGCTTGACAAATCACCCTAATTCCTTCAATCCCACATGCTCTCAATTTTTTCAGAATGTGAGCTTATAAGTATGAATTAGGTATGATTGGAATTATTCCAGATCTCGGTGCATCACATTTGAGAAAATTTCAGCCGTGCTGTTGCTGTGCGGGACACAAGAGGGAAGCGTGGTCGAGACTCATGCGTCTCGCGTTAGAGTGACAGCGGCGCACGCTGCGAGCTGCGACTGGGACTCGTGTGGTGAAACGCTTTTCATCAACACTGAATGGGCCCAAACACTGCAACATGACCTCGAATTTGCTTTGAGAGACGTTACAATCTTCAAAAGAGAAAAAAGGCTGATATTGTTTGAGCTCGAAGCGGTTTATGTTCTTGTAAATAATGGTAATGTTGTGCATATGTAGAAGTAAAAATATTTCTCAGACGATAAAAGCAAATTTATGTATGAAATAAAATCTGTCTGCAACAAGATATTTCTAAAAAATCTCAACCATTAAAAAGTTTTCTTTACTAAAACGACATCATTAGGTCTGTACTGAATGAAAACTCAATTGGCTTTGGAATATTAAGGCGTGAGAACATGGGTACAAAACTTTGGTCAAATGAGGTCATTCTACGAAGTAATAAATCCTCTAAAAAAATGCGCACATTCTGTTAAGAATCATATGAACAATGTTCTTATATACCATCTTGAACGTTAAAAAAATGAGTATCTTCGAGAATTTTCCTCAAAAACGGTTATCGATGGGTTTCGAAAATTTTTCCATAATTTTTAACTGTCAAGTATTGAATTATCAATGTTTAACCATTAAAATTTTTTTATTTCGAAACGATGGACTGATTCAAGGCGGAAATATTTACCGTGCCTTGGGTGGAGGCGCAGCTCAGCGTGCGCGGAGGCCTATATTCCGGAGCCTGTCCAGCTCGAAAGTCGATTTTGGGGAGACTCACATCATTCTTTTCCGGGAAATTTGCTCTGGTTTGGGGCTATTTTTCAATAAGGTAACGAGATGGCTTTATGCGACCACGCATCGTGAAGGGAATACGAATCGCTCAAAAAACTGGCGGTTCGCGATCGTGGTTTCATATGCGACATAATGCAACCTTCCTATTTTGAATTCACTTCTTTTCAGCCCTCTGTGTTCGTGCTGTGCTCTCTTTCTTGAATAAAGAAGGTTTTGCCTAATGCAGTGTCGCAGTGGCTTATTCTACAAATTTACCTAAGTCCCTGAAATCGAATTTATCTTCCAGTCTTAATTATAATTATCTGTATATACAATACACTTAATCCTCCGTTGGGATGAATTTAAATTACTAGCGAAGTTCTCTTCTAAAAAAAGCGCCATCCCCGCATTTTCCTGGGGCTCACGTAACAACACGCGCAAACCTATCTGCTAGCCGCCATTCGGGCAGGTTTGCTCTCGTGCCTAATTTGATTTCAGAAATAACGAGGCTAGACTGATCTCGCGGGGGATTTTAGCGTGGACAGACATGGTGCACCACCACGGCCGACATGGGTAATTGACGTCTCAGAGGAACTAGATTCTACACAGCAGTGGTGTGTGTAATCTGTGCCATGGGCTGCCTGCTGATTCCGTCACTCTGTGAGACCTTCGTCGTCGTGTTCTTAGAATTATTCTTACAATTGCAAATGTAAAATTATGTGACAAAACTTACGAGACATTTTACTGAGGATTTTATTTTGATTTTCTCTTCGCCAACTTGAAATGAACATTATCATGAGAAATAATGCAATATTATAAAGTAAGTGGAAAACATGAAACGTAGAAGTAAGAAAAGACACCTTTTATAGATTGCTTTTACTATGAGAAGAAAGCTCTCTAGCTTTTTTAGTGACGGTGAGAATTTCGAAAGAAACCGAGATTCTCACACAATCTAAAATTTCTTTAACAGTTTTTTCGCCTTGAATGTTGGAGCTATTAGTTAAAAATCCCCCGCAGCTAAAAGGCAAGGACGTCTACCATGTCAAGCACTCTACAGCGATGCTTTCCTCTCACTCCGATGTATTGCTCCCGGAGCAGTAGCTCGCCGGGACCACGTGATCTCGACAGTGCAGAACCCCATGACCTGTGTTCAGCACTCTACTTGTACGCCCGGCTCTCGGGCGTTCATAAAGTGAGCACCCGTGCAGCTTTTTCTGTCAATACAATTTGGATATTTATCTCTTTCGTTTTTATAATACTGCTTCTTCTCATAATAACCTACGAATGGAAATAACATCGCAGAACATTCGTAATTATGTTTCATAGATTTGGAGTAGAATCTTGAATTTTATCTGAAGCTAGGGAATTTCCGAATTTTTTTTTCATAATTATTAAGTTGAAAACCGTAACGAAGATTCAAATTGATTATTACAAGAAAAACATAACATATGTCGAAAATAGTTCGATCAAAATTTCGGCGAAATTTTGTCCTGGTGTAAGCAATTTGGAATCGCATGATTTTAAACGTAAACAAATCTAATCTGCTTGTTCAAAATATTGTTTTTGAACAGCTTTTTCTAGTGTTGGGAGTAAAATGAGAAGAAACGTTCCTTTTTGGCTACAAAAAATTCAAGCCCGAAACTCGTTTTTAGAATAGACAATGGCAACAGAAACGAGCCAGGTGGCCCATTCTTGGGCTCTACCCGAGTCGCGTGCCTTACACCAAGCTATCGACTAAACTACGCTATGCTGTATTATTAACGAAATATGATTATATTCTGCAATAATGACACAACAAAGCTCTCCTAGCGAGCTGTTGTCAATTAGAAGTTAATTTTCCAGAAATGGTACATAGACATGAAGTTTTCAGGTTACTTCAGCCATAGATGATTGCGTAATGAAAGCGCCGCTGCATTTTTTATGTGGTTCGCTCATGTNTAGAAAATTTGTATTTATACATGATGGTACTTTGGTTACATTAGGTTAGGTTAGAACCGTTAGATGATCGCGTGTTCCATATATGGCCCACTCCGGAGACAAAGTGTTAACTGAAAATGTTTCAAGCAGAACGTTCAGCACTCTTGTGTTGGGAACTGAGCTCTCTCTTTACGAGATCGTAATAAATGCATAAGTTTGTTATTATTTTTATTATTTGAATCGCTGAAAAAGAAGTGACTTGCCTTTGCTCAAGTTTACAAGAATCACTTGGCTTCTAGCAGTAGTCTTGTGGAAGCGTAGGCTTCCCTGGAACCGTGTTACATTCACAGCTGAGAAGCACATGTTCGACTTCCGGTTAGAGAAAACTGATTTACAACGAAACGCGGAGTATTTTCCTGCTAGAAAAAAGCTTAAACTATTTCTTTATTATTATTAACTTAAATTTCACATTCATTGAACATCATTATATGTTCTGAAAACCCAACGATGTACTGTACGTCAACTGTGTTTGTATTACTAAAGTTACTTTCATTCTTTTCCATGTCGAGCTGCTCGCCTGCGATTATCACAAGTCAGGGCTGCAGTGTGACAACTCAAGGAGAATTTCGTGCAACTCATATTCCAGTGTTTGAACCGGAGCACCAACGAAGGTCAATGCCACACACTTAAAAACATATTTACGTAAGGGGGAGAAAATTGTTATAATTCTAGTCTCGATAGTCGTCTCTGTTGGAGGCACGAATGTGTAAGCGTAAAATCAACCCTGCGTCTGGCTCCTAACTGGCTAATATTGACTGTTTCAGGTTCTTGTGTACCTCCAGAATTATTCTGCTCACAGTATTCATGTTGCATCCTAATGAACGTTCAGTGTTAAATCGTCCTCGAATGAAAGTTCGTAACCCGAACAGCTTTAAGCTAGTTACGAGACTTTTATATCTAACTAGCCTAAACTAGTTTCGCTAACTTCTGCAAGGCCTAACGAAAGCCGGTCTGTCTGTGCAATCATTGCCAACAACGTACGGGAATTTGGCAAAGCTTTGCTCAACTTCGCTCGCCAACAACTCAACAAAAATGACTATGATCACAAAATATTTAACCTAATCTAAATGATCTACCCACGGCATATAAGGTAGATACCGATGAATTTGGACCGTGTGCCCTAAACTCAGAGCCTAGACAAACGTCGCCATGGCTGGAGAACATCACGATGGGTGACATCCACACACGAATGTGCCATGCTCAATTAATATGTGCCGTTATTCAGTTACCAGGCAGCATCCCCAGCTGAAACTGATCCGTACAACGGAAGAAGGATTCATGTCTTTACATAGCTGTGGAAGTGCCAGGAACCGTTCTTTGCAGCTGACCATCGTTCGAGTCTGGTGAAACTAAGCTGTGGGTGGTGAATCTGAAACTTTTTTTGTCCAGTTGCCACTTTACAATAAAGCAAATGTCTGGAACCTGACTTTTTCGGCCCCGGAAACGAGCTCAAAAGAAACTGTGTAACACCGTTGTACTTCCTGATGTAAAAATCAGTGCAGAAATAAATTGCACAAGTATGTGCGTTAAGACTGCGTTGAGCATGCATCGCTGCCTGCATGCGTTCACAGAGCAGTCCTTCGACGCCAGTTGGGTGCTGCCGTACGTACCTGTGCGCAACACCAAGCCTGCGCTCAGGGGTGCGTGTGGTAAGCGACGCATAGAAGCACGACCTCATCACACGCTGGCACACACGCCGAGAGCCCCGGGCACTCCTCGTAAAAACATCGCTTCTAATGCGAGATTCGTGCTCCCGGTATAATTAATGGCGCGAAAGGCTAATTTTAAAGGCATCACTTACTGCATGTAATGGACATCCTAAAGTGAAATTTATTTTTAAAGGCCCTAATTATTTCTAGTTGAATATTCTGACCCTGAGGTATTCCTGACAGAAGAATCTCATCATTATGTAGCGAGCTCGAGTTTGTGACGGAAATACTTGTCTCATTTCACGCCACTTTTCTAATTAACATTCTCGGTTCACTGGAGGTAGCTATAAAAAATATCAAATTCACAAATGTTCTCTCAAGTCCGGGAACTTCAAACCGCAACAGCACAATTTTCTTAATTCGTACAGGCATGCTGGAGAGAAGGCCTTGTTCACCGCTGCGCTGGCGAAGTAAAAAATGTTATTGATCTCGCGACTCCAACTGATTCTTACTTGAGAAAACTCGATATTTTCATTCGCTAAGCCCAACTGAGTGTTCGTCTCTCCTGATTGGAAACCTGGAGTTCGCTACTCCTTTACGGATATTACAATGTCTGTATCTCCTTGTTCGTGGAAAAAACTGTTGTGGAACTGCCCTCTATTGAATACGTAGGAATTATACTTTAAATTGACATATATATGAGGGCGAAAATGGTTTTCGGTCTCCCCTTGAAGGTAAATGCTCGGGACAAAGCTATGGTTCTGATCAACAAGTAGTAATAGTAGTAGTAGTAAGAACCTTTATTAATTCCAACACGTTTTACAGTTGCATTTTCAATGCCTTAAAACTCTTGATGTGGTGAGGGATGTGTGGTTTAACCTTCCTTTTCCAAGGGATGTACTCCGTGGTCACGTGATATGCCTCATCGGAGCCGAGGCTCGTACCCTGGACCTCTGGGCCATAAGGCCATCACGCTAACCACTACACCATGGAGCCAATAGCAGCGCTTTAATAATTGGGAGTTTGTCGCACCGAAAGAGAAGGGACCATTTAGTATGAACTTTGAGAAACGAGAAATCTATGCACGAGGTGTGTTCCCACACCGGATTCCTTACGTATAGACAGAGCAAGTTAAGGACGAGGACGAAAAGACAAAGATGAGATAGCGAAGAAAGTATGAAAGTTGAGAGAAGCAAAGTGGGCACGATAGATAGAAGTCCTGAAGGCCTAGCTATAGCTGAGGTAACCTAGTAGTGCCTCCTAGGGACGCCAGCTTCCATAGCATAAGCTAGACAAACCTAACTAACTTAACCTTATTGCCTACGGTCCAGCCTATACACCCTGAGGGGTGATCATAAGAAAAGATTTCAAATAAGAGTGAACTAGCACATACGTATGTGCCTCAGTTACAAATGTTAAGTTAACAATTACTAGATTTACTTCGAGTTGAAGGAACATTTGACGAAAAGTATAAGTAATGGCACATTGTTAGCATCGGCGGTGCAGAGCATAGCTAACGTGCACACGATTCATTGAATTTTTTGCTAATGCATAAACCATCAAAATTTATATCAATTCTCGCTTCCATCGTTCTTCGTCGTATTCTGTGATTGAAAATTTTATTTTTCTCATGTGCTTATGCACCATCGCTTAGAGCAAAAACGCAGATTTTTTTAATATTCTCCCCTAGCGGACTGTAACGATCATGAAAAAAAGTATTTCTTGGTAGAAGAGTTCTGTGCTGTGAAAAGGTTGAAAACCCTAAATCGTAGTTTTTATCTGCCAGGCAAATCGTAAGAGAACTTCGTACAAGGAAGCTGGTAAACCAAAATCGGGATTATTCGTTTAGTTTCGAAACATAGGAATGCAATTACAAATTTCAAACTTCACGTGAAGCCTGACATTAATGGTTAGTTTTGGGGAGATAAAGAGAACCGAAAAGTATCTAATATAAAGAGGGACTTGAAAGAGTAACAAAAATGAAGTCCGAAAGTACACGCAACAAGTTAGGCAGTCTACAGACCAGCTCATCTCAGCTGCACGCACGTCTGCCTCATTCTCGTTGTTGCGCTTTACCAAAATTATTTAGACAGCCAACCGCTGGGGCTTTAGCTATGTAGGCCGGACAAATCGGACGAGTTGCAGCCTGGATTTAGGTCCCTTCATGGTCGAATTGTTATTGCCAAATACCAGCGAAATCAGTAGAATTTGTGGAAATGTTCATACTCGGCTGGTCAGGAATTTAAAAAAATGCCCTAGCTTTTTATCAGGAGCTTTCGTAAAATAACTTTACTTGAAGGGTATTCGAAACTACGATATTGATCTCTTATGTTCCAGCATGTCTAAGAGGATTTCTGTATAATTTACGCATTTGCATAATAATATATATTTTCATGTATGCATCGGAATCCTGCGGAAAAATTTGTTCATTAAACAAAAAACTAAATAGTGACATGAGTTATTTGGCAATATGATTCGCATAAAAACTGCTGCTCACTGGTTTCGTTAAGTTCAACCTTGGGTAGTAACGGAAAATGTATTTTCGATCTCACGAAAAATTCCTGTTCGTACATAACGACCGAATTTTCATGCAATACCCGCTTAAAGACTCG
Organism: Orchestia grillus; assembly: GCA_014899125.1. Lineage (NCBI taxonomy): Eukaryota > Metazoa > Arthropoda > Malacostraca > Amphipoda > Talitridae > Orchestia > Orchestia grillus. The sequence continues at coordinate 77,436 of VOMN01045929.1, read as the reverse complement.
TGTCATCATTTCAGTCTGTCAAAGCTAAAGTCAAAGTCATTGTAGTCTGTCTCGTGTCAAAGTTGCATCATTGTAGTTTGATATTTTATATAAAAAAGTTGTATGTTTGAAGTATTTACGTTTTCGTGGCCCAGAATCCAAGACTTCCTGGACAGCTGACGATCGGAGGCAATCGGTGACTACTTCTGCTCCTGTGATGGTGTAGATGCTGCCATTTTTATTGAAGCTGAACTAGTGTCTACGAAATATCATGCTAGAGTGAAGTGAAAAGGTTTTGGTGAATAAGGGCTGGCAGTGAATGTCAATAAATCTTCTTAGCCTCTTTGCTATTGTATATATAAAGTCCTCTCTGGATTTGGAACGCTAAGAGGTTAAGATTTATACCTTCAGTTTAGAACTTTAAAGATGAGTTTAATTTATCATATAAAAGTAATGAATATTACACTTTCAATTAAGGTCTATACTTTGAAAATATAAACAACAAATTTTCTGAAGTGCGTTTCATTAAATTTTGAATGAATAGATTTTAATGAAAATGTATGGAATTTTCTTGCCATCGGATTCTACATTTAACTCGCTGCACTATCACACTGTCCAGGTCTGTGCTATAAGAAGAAGCTAGATAACTTCTACAAACTATCTCTGATAGGCCTCCCTTGCCTCACTATCATCAGACAGCAGAGGGAAACGGTCTCATTCAACAGCTCCCGGATATGCTAAGGCACACCATGCACACAAAGCGGCGGCACCCCAATGTAGCCCGGGCATAGAGGCCCAAACATTTTCAAGGTGTTCAAGAGGCGATGTCTGATTACAAGTGCATCTGATTCCAGAAAACGAACTTGTAGGCCACAGTATCCATTAAGAGTTAACGATGATCGTATTTTGCTTCCTTTTACGTATTTAGTTGAAATGTAGTTACGATATTTTCCTGAATAAGGTTATGAATCTTGATATCTATTCCTAATGGAGGTAGGTTCAGATACGTACAGCATAGACTAGTTCCCAGATGAACTCCTTTTCGAGTTTAGTAATTTTGTAGATGTCTTTTCATTCAGAAAAATTGTAGAATATACAGGTGAGGAAAACATGAAATTGTTATCAATATATCATATGCCCAGTGCCTGAGCATAAGTATTTGTATTAGCTTTTTTTAAGTATCTTAAAATTTTGGAGCTCTGGTTTGTGTTTTCTGAACTCCCTGTAACTCGACCGAACTACCTCAAACCAGAGTTCGAAATTTTTAAAATACATAGAAAATAGAGTTGTGCTAATACTTTTGTCCGCATACTGCAAAACAGAAGCACATGGCGTCCTGAGACCAGACTCACATTCAGGACGGTGTTCTTGTTTTTAAAACTAATTCGAACCACTTAATACATTACTATCGGTTTGAAGAAAAATATTTTTTTCTACCAATAATTGCACGAGTTCCATCCCTGATCTCAGCTGTCGCTCGGACAACACAAGGTAATATTCGTGCACACTCAAAGCCCTTAAAAACGTCTACCTGCGTTGACTGTAGCCGCTGGAAGGTAACTGTTTTCCTTTTTTTTTGCTACCTAATCTATGGGTGTTAAAAGCGATCTCACGAAAACTGTTTTTGGCTTGTCCATATCAGCAGAAATCACACTGAGTAACACCTGGGGATCTGGACACTAAGAGCTAAGGACTTATGCAAAATAAGGCTGTTGTCATTCAAAGGACGTGGCTGTCTTCTGAACGAATAATCCTAGAGGCCGGTTGGGGCGCTCTCAGGGGTGTACCGTAGTAAGTGTTACAAATGTATTCTTTGCTCTTTTAATTAAGTTTTAATAGTGAACCATCGACGGGCAAGAGCTCCTAAATATCCAAGTCTAACAGCTGAGGTTTTTCAACTCTACAGCCACCATAATAACGTTCATTTTAATTTGTTATTTCTATCGTTGTCAAGCGACTCATGATGTTCAAACAGTACATCTAATTATTAATTTTAATATAAAGGTCTTCATAAGGCGAAAACAAATTTAACTGGGTGACGTACGTGTGTTTGAATTTAAACTCGTGATATAGTAATAAAAGTTGTGCCTCGTGTTGCTTCATTTTTTTTACTTTGGACAAGTTTTCTGTTTAGTATTGGAAGTAGTTCACTGTATCGATCATGCAAATTAGTCCATACGTACCTAGTTCAGCTCTTGGCGTTCATGCAAGTACGAAAAATTCTCTTACCTCAGAAGAATAACAAACTCGCAGCTTACTCTGAAACTAACTCGAAATCAAAAATTTCGTAAAGCCTTGAAAGGTACCCCGCATTGCTTCATATTCGAGAACAAACGCTTGTATCCAAATAGATGAGCTCGACGTGTTTTTTGCGATACATACTTTTATGACGATTTTGTGAGTCCGATTGCCAACGAAAAGTTCATGCTCGCTCAGTTTGTTTCAAGATGCGGTACCGAGTAAATGCGAGATTTCGCTGTTTTAAGTACATCAAAACGCATTCGTGAACTGTGATCCATCTTTCTAGATCGTCCATTGTGCCTATGTGATACTGTCAGACATTAAGGTGATTAAATTGGAAAGCTAACGTGTGTGAATTCTGATCTATTATACTCACGACATGTCTTTGCCACGTTTAAGCGAATATGGCGAGTACGAGTAGCGTGTAACATTATGAAAGAGCTAGCATAGTAAATGAAGCAAACATCCGAGCATATGAGAGCTTTATTACAATCATCAATCAACAACACAAAAAAATTCATTTTTAATATCAACTATTGATGAAAGATATTTCAGTAGCAATGGAATGATTGAATATATTGAAGCAAATACCATGACATGAAATTATACGATATATTTTGTTTTCATAACTACCATGTAAGTCAATCTGAATAAAAAACGTAACTAAATTACAAACTTAAATCACTCTTTCTCACGTGTTAGAACATAAACTCTAACATTACAGTAAAATTTATATTTGGCTTGCTGCGCACAAACCCAGCCACGCTCGGTCTGAGGTACACGTACATATGGCACTCACAATGAAGCCAACTCACTGTGAAGTGAGGCCGGCGTTCGTCTTATAACGGACTCACAGCAGCCTTTATTTGAGTCGTGTGTTTTTAACCTCGATTGAGTCCTTATTCTGGAAGGGTCGCTTCGTAAATCTCATTCAATTTTCCTTAATTCTAAACTGAGGTGCATTTAAAGGGGCACAGTTTATAAAAGATTGAAGGTAAAATTTTACGAGAGTTCAACATGCGTGTTTAGTTTCAGCCCGCATACTCCACGCTGGTTCCTTTAATTAAGACTCATGAGCCCAGAAAATTGCACTCAATTTGACTGTTGTCTCTTGAGAAATCTACTGCAATATCGATGCTGAGCCTCCAACTTCCAGACTGCTAGACCGCGTGCTAGTGCGTCGTACGTCAGAGCTTTTTTGGCTCGCAGATTGATTAACTATTCGTCTGATAATTATTAAAACCAGCACTTCCATTATATGTTGAACATTTTATGGCTTCGTTCTGCACTGAAGATTATACACAGGAATTTTGGATGATTTCAAGCATTTCGCGCTTCTGTATTAAAATTCATTTCTCGCTGAGTATATATTTATGAAAGGAATATTTCCTAGTCGGTTTTACATTCCGCAGTTTCTTTAGTCAGGCCAAATGAATTTATTACGGCCATTACTTAGTATGGAGATGTGTATTTATCCCCCTTACTGTACTTGGGACAATTTAGTGAGCACTTCAGCCTAAAGGTCCCTTAATGGTATCATTTTTCTGGTTCTGCGCCAGTCAACTTTGTAATGCGGGACATGAGCGCAAAATCTGCAGTAAAATTGGTGCCCACGCCTTCTCAAATGAGAGAGAATAGATTCAGTGGAAGGCTTTCTTTTGATCTCGCTCGTTTGGTAAAGCTGCTTTACTCACTCATATTTTGCGCCCAACTGCAACAGTGCTTAAAAGATGAATTACCCGTAACGTATATTTAACAATGTCGTATTTACGTGGTTCAAGTGCTTCGATAAACGAGGCGCTTTACGAGTTCAATTTGTACGCTGTTGAAGTCCGTGACGTGCGCTGTCGTTGAGAAGGGGCGAATTCTCCTGCACAGTGTAAAACATATTTGTCCGACCCTTCAATCGAGTACGCATCCTCGGAAGCAGAAGAAATTCTTAGTCTCCATCAGCTTCACTTTGCAGTGCAAATTCACCACAACTTTTCACATTACGGATAATAATAATGACGAATTGAATGCAGTTAAGGTTTGGCGAAACCAGATCGAGAAGATCCGGAGAGTCAAGCCTGTATTTAAGAATTTTTTTCCGGTGTAAATATGCAAATTACTCCAAAGAAACATACCTTGTTTTTTAAGCATTTAAGTGGTATTGTTTTTACGTGAATTTTCTTGCGCTGCCTGGCTCTCGCTTTACATTTTTGCTGCTTTTCTTGACATAGGCTAGCACGAACGTGAATGAACTAAATTGAAGCAGGGGGAAATTTTCAAGCCTTTTCCATGCAGTGCAGTACAATGAAATTTTCAGACGTTCAATAGACCCGGCTCACCGAGGAAATTAATTTTGGAGCAGGGTGCAAATTTCTCCATGCGTCCATTTTGCTTAACCTCCACCAAATTGCACGCGCTCATAACTTTAGTGAACCGATTGGCCTTCTCTTCTATCGGCTTTTCGTGGACGTCCAGAAGTCAGTCAAATGATTAAAAATAGGCCGCGTTGCTCGGTTTTCGGTCACCCGAACTCCGCCAAACGGACCTAATAAATTGCATGATGGAGGGCAATTAATCGGTAGGCGCGCGACGGGCTGGGTGGCAAATATATGGCGTCTGTTGTGAGAAGGCCTGTTGTTGTCTCCTGTTGTTGCCTGCGGTAGTAGCTGTTGCCTCTTATCTCTTTTAGTTGTCGTCGATCCATGTTCTATAATATTAGCTATTGTTTTCCTTGTTTTTGTTTTTGCCTTTTTATCGCTCTCGCGGGGCTGATGTTGTTATTCCTAGTCCCCACTCGTAATGGTTGATATTTGATAGCAGTGTCTCTTGAAGCTACCGTTTTCCGTTTCTCTTGCGTCTCGCAGTCCTATTTCTCGGAGTATCTGGCCATGGTGAACTTAAGCGTGTGATGAAATGTAATGCAAAATTAATTTTTTCCAGTTCGAATGGGGTCATTTTTGCTTAACATTTCGGATGATTGAGGTTACGGAAAGCTTGGTTGAAATGCTTTATTTATCAGTAGAACACGCGTTAAGATATATCAGCCATTCTACTTTTGTTGAGGGCCCAGTAAAATTTATTACTTGACGTAACAATTGTGCGAAATGGTACTCGGTGAGTGGTGTTGTTAAATGATTTCATTTGTTACTATTTCATTGCATTTTATAAAATCCTAAAAATGTGTTCCAAAATTGAAGAAAATAGTTAGCAGTCCAGTCACACAGTAAAAGCTTGAACTTCCCTGTCTTTCACAAATTTTCAAATGTATGTGATTGTGAACAATTTCAACATTCTTCAACGAAGAGTTACTATAAATTATACCGAAAAATCTACGTTTCTCGTTCGGAAAAACTAGATGGGACTCCACTGATAATAAACAGGTAAATTATTCTATTGAAAATAGTAAAATAGACAAAATTGGCTCTTTTAAATGGCTATTCTCGTTTTCGTGAGACAAACAATCGTCACTTGTAAAATAATTGAGTCTGACTGATCATTTTGTAGTGGAGAAGGGTAAAAATACTAAAATGAATAAGCAAGTGTGTGTAATTGTTTCCAGAATATGTGTGACTGTGTTGTCACCGGAGTTTAGTTTTTCGATCGAAGCCTTACTTCATATATTGCATGATCATTTTCTGTTAAAATCAGTTTTACTCCTGAGCGAGTCACTTTGATTTTATACAGCTCTTGCCAGTGTCAGTAGGCAATAAGGCCGTGAAAAACGTCATTGCACTTCCAGGAAGCGAATACTAAAGTTTGCAACTCTTTCCATCAAGTTCATATCTTTGCAACAAAATATGCCTAATTTTCAATAAAAAATTCAAGAGGCTATTTCTGATTGAATTTCGTGACGCCTGTGATAGCTGTTGCTTTCATGACCGCGTGAAAATGAGCTCGCGAATCAATATCGCGGTCATTACAGGAATGCACACGGTCAAGTTTTGCGGCGCATGTAAGGCTTGGGCTTCCCCTATTCGCTTCAGAAATCGTAAATAAGCTCGGAATACAAGGCCCTCGAACGATGAATGGCAGGGCCAATATAATGAGCTGACAAATGGCTCAGCTATTATGACGCCCAGGCTTGCATTAACTGCCTCTGATTTTGTGACAGCAAAGACTGATCGTTCACAATTGATGCGCGCTGAGCGGCCCCGCTGTGATGAACTCGGCCATTCATCTTGTTAATGTAACGCACGGCGCTCCTGGTGTCGCGACATGATGAGCGGGGCCGTGAACACAGTTCCATGAGAGCAAGTAGATTGTTGTGCTGCTCCTGTTCCGGGACATATATCAGCGAATTTGTAATATTCAATGATTTTGGGCCGCAATGTAAGAGGTTATGGCTTCTGATTCGCGAATACCAAGCGTGATGTTATAGTGGTTGGTATCTTACATAAGCACCCGTATTGAAAAATTATGAAGTTGCACTACAAAACTTTAGTATTCGTACTGTAAGAGCAAACTAAGTTTATCCGTATTGTTGGTCCGACAACATGCTTACATTGTAGTTCTTCAAAATTGCCGTGTTGGTCTTAAGATATTGATCCTCTCCATGGAGTTTTAATTTTGTTTACGTTCTTTCACAGCTTTTGAGCAGCCATTTCATACGTAAGGGAATTTTACTTCGTTTACGATTGATTAAATGTCCTGTAGGTTTATAAACTGCACTTTGACATGAGCGCATTTTAAAATTGAGCACCCACCTATTTCAATCGCGTAATTTTTCAGTCGTCAGCCTAAATCCTTGCGTTCGATTTTCAGCTAAAGGGACGAATTCTAGTATTTTTATTTTACGTTTTTGAAGGTGTCTTAACGTACTGTAATGTTAGAGCCTTAATGCACACAGCCAGTTAAGCTTGTACTTAATCATTAAAGGGATTTATTAGTGTTGTGATCAGTGCACAATGTTTTAGCAGTTGATTCGTACTGTCACTCAGCTTTTGAGAACGCTCGCTAGAAATAGCTTATCATCTGTACATACAACATGGTTTTTACTGTAGGCTGATGACACCACTCCGTATTAAGTTCTTTGTGTCTGAAAATGATTATCATGATCATTCGCGTCAAAGGAACTTATATAGGTTTTGCATCAGTTGGTTCAAAGTCATTTTTGATTTATATTTGATTTCGTCGTATAGACTGATCCTGTATTTGCGATTTCCTTGGAAAACGTTCAGCTTGTCATTCTTGATGATCTGTAACATCTGGCGCGACGCTGCAGAGGGGTTTCAATGTGCTCCCTAAATTGTGTCCAATTTCTATTGGGTGACTCTTTTGTTCTTGAAAGTTTAAAGACATCACATTATCGTGTTTGTTGGCTCGCTCTTTCCACTTAAATTTAAGAATTTTAGCTTTTTTCTGCAAGGGTTCGTGAATTTACAAGAGACCAAATCGTTTTTATTGTATTCAAATTTGGCGCTCTTTATAAAACAGCCTGTACACATTAATTTGCTGGTACTTCTTCACGACCAATATGCATGCTACACAGACATTGAAATGTCGCTAGCTCAATAAGCAGCGATGCCGTGCCATAAGAGGAGCTTCTCACAACTGGTCCCATAATCCCATAAGTGAGCACGCGAACTGCCCTCATCGTGCAAGATCAGATCTGCCGAGGTCACGCTGTCCCTCAGGGCGCAGTCCTGCAAGGGGTTCTCTTTGAGATCATATACCCATCCATAATGCAGCGAAATAGAGTCCTACTTCAATTCATTCTCTCTGCTGATTACTGAGTTTCATTAATGAAAGAGAGCTATAAAAATTATTAATCTATGTTCGTTTTTTTTCTATAAATGTCCGTTTGATAACAAACGAAATACATTTATTTTGAAGGTTTATGAAACCGAATTAGATCTGTACTCTTGTAAGAGGAAACGATACGTGATTCTTCTGGTAATAATGCGTAGGGTTTACCTGCTTCATATCGATGATTTGTTCTCAAAGTGAAATGAGTGACTAGTACTCCAGTCAGAGCGGAAGACATATGTAGCTCAGGAAGATCTCAACAGAAGGTGCAAATTCTTAAAAATGTAAATGCTGTCAATAAAGCTCCGTCAAGATGTAAGGGATTATGTATGTACTTACACTTCGAGACGTATTTGCCATATTTCACAACTATGCATAAAAGAGGAAACCATACTAGTTTTGGTATTGGACTTAATACGGAAATAAACATTACATGCAAATATTGCACTTTCTGACAAGCTGATAGTTTGCTGAATACTAACGCCAATAATGAAAACATTTCCGGGAAAGTGCATATTTTGCAGGGGTACTTCAGGCCCATAAAATATCAACGAAAAGCAAGGGTTTCACTTTATGAAACGAGCTACGTACTTATAAAACGTAGTTTATTTTCAAGCAACACGGAAGGGAAAATTTTTATAGTAAAACTACAGTTGTCAAATTCGCATTAAATGTTTTTTCTAAGTGCGTTACAAGATCAACAACCAGTCGATGTAATGAAGACCCAGTCACTTCTTATCTGGCTGACATGTATGGAGTACCTAAGGATATAGTAGCACTTAAAATGACTATGCATGCAGCATTTGTTGAGGTAGTTCCAAACAGCAAAATTAAAATTAAATTAAAGGATAATCTTCGTCTCATTCGTCGAGTATTTTTTCATGATAATTTCAACAAAAAAATACACAAATGGGTAGATTTAATCGGTTTTTGTTTTGTGTGGAAATGATTCAGCAAGCCATGTGCTCCTCACAGTCTAGCTCAATAACTCCTCCAAACGAAAGTGCTCATCGTCACCCTCGCCATTCCTGTGAATGGCGAGGGTGACGCCATTCCTGTGATGATCACTCCAGCGCGTGGGAAATGAGTCTCCTAAATATGTGGCTCTCGATTGCCCTTCTTTATATTCTTACCTATTGCCCTCATCCGATTTCCATGACCCTCACCCTGCCATCTTCCTTCCCCCAATGACCATTCCTCCCCTAATTCCGCTTCAAAATTCATGGAAGGCCAACTTTTGCGGATGTTTTTCCTGCCCGAGTCCACAAGTTGGAGTTTGTGTGTAGCGGCAGTGAGCGAAAACATTGACTTGGTGGAGCTTGCAGCCCTGGCCTCTTAAGTTTCATCAATAGCCGTAAGTGCTCCAAGCTAAAGGTCATCAATAATTTAGCCCGTTAGTTAAGAGGAGCCTGGCGCTCCCTCAGTGGAAACAGACCTTGCTATGCTCTCCATTTAGCTCATTAGCCTTAAGAACTCCGGCGCTCGCCTAATGCCTTGTCGAATTATTGTGAGCGTCGCCTGTGATTTTGAATGAACAATGGTGATCATCGTCAGTGATTGGAGGCTCTATTGATATTATGGCATGCATTACACGACCGAATGTTCTGCTGCCTAAACTTGTAAGAATGCCGCCCTTAATTATCCACAGTCGTTCATAGTTCTACCTTAGTTTATATGGGACCTCGAAATGCCGAACTCGTTGAAAAATCATTAAAATGAAAAAATTAGCAATCTGCGTTTAGAATGAACGTAGATCACTCTCACTTTAAGAATTGGGCGTACTTTTATCATTTCGTTTAATAATGGAGCCCAATTGTAAAATTAAATTGAGCTTGGTGAAAGCTCATAGGATATTTGATGCAGGCTGAAGCATGAATGATGTAGTAGCCCTAAATCATCTCTGCAGTATATGTACTTGTCTTGCAGCTTCGTAGCAATGAATCTAAACAATATTCGCCTACTTCTGAGTCTGGATATCACTGAAATGTTTTTGTTGTATTTTGTAACTGAAAACACATTAAAGGAGACTATGAATTACATTCAGAATTTGGCTTTGAAAAACATTTTCTTTGTGAAAAATTACACACAGGCGTGCTCAAATGCTTCATTCGAAGACTGATGGTAACTTTGTATGTAAGTATTTAGCTGTTGAGGGCTTCTGTACAAGTAATGATAATTATTGCTTCATTCATATGTTCGAGTATCTATTGTTTCATTTCCCACGTGTTTTCTGTTTGATCGCAGCTAACTGGACCAGTATGCACAGTTAGTTAAATTATCCAAAATAATTTTTGGCTCCTAAAATGTTCCTTCAGTGTGGCGGGATTTTGGCGGCTGTGATGTTACTATCGCCGCAGCTGGTCAGAAATTTTTTGCATGACTGAAACTTACACAACTCGCGTCGTGCGCCCGACACCATAAAATGCGGATGCGAGCCGTTTGACTTCTCATGACGCACTTTAAGAAACACTAATACACCAAATCGAGCGCTCGTTTTTCATCAGTGACCTTATAATGGATGCAAAAAATGCAAGAAAAAGATCATTTGCAAGTGGAAGGTCGTTTGGAAAATTTCTCCCCTATCAATAATGGTGTCTGGAGAAAAATGTACAAGGTAGCTTATTCATAAATTTAATGACGGTGACCCCTCTTAGTTGGCGCGTGATGAATTATCACGGTGCGGGTAGCTGGCCTTGTAAGTGTGGGGCACGGGAGTCTCTTTTGCTACACTGTGAGCAGTTCGGATTTCTGAGCTCAGCTACTGACTAACGCGTCTAACTCGGGCGAATCCATCCTTTGTGTTCTAATCGAGTCAAATGAGACGCGCTTCAAATAAAGCATTTTGTTCAAACGGAACGAATATTCAACAAGTTTAGTCTGCTTTTATAATAAATGAACAGCCTCTTCCCTCAGAATCATTCTTGATTTCGTCTTGCATTGAAGGTCTTATGGTGTTTACACTCAAGTATCAATAAATTCTTGGCAAAATTAGTTTAGTCAATTGAAAAGTGCAAGAAAAAAATTAATTTCTGGGGAATTGGAGTTTATGCTCTATGGAGGGAGCCTGCTTTTTTTTATCTCTATAAACTATAATATATACGTCCAATTGCTATAAGGTAGTTGAAGCCAGCAAGGCTAACTCTTAATCTTTTTTTGTGAGAAATATCTTCGAAAATCAACAGCTCTTCTACAAAGGAAAATAATGCCACGAATTTCAGTCCGTTCTATGGATAATCTTGACATAGAAGCCAAGTACTGTACTAATGAATTGATACAGAAAAGTAGAATACACTGAGTGAAAAAAGCTGACAAATTTTTAATGATAATTCACAGGAAGCTTTAGAGCGAAAAAATGTGACACTCAAAAGTCAAATGCATGATGTTGTGTGCGTACTCAATTAAGGTAATCCGACTAACTGGAGAGTCATCAATGATCTTGCTGTTTCTATTATTTTACAAATTAACTCAACTTGTAAATGATTAAAGCACGTACGCTTCACTTCAAAGCGGAGTGAAACGGAACTCATCCGCACTAATTAGGATTTGTTTCTCCACGACTGGGCCCTGCAACGACTACGTACGTAGCTGTAACTAAGCAAGGTGTTCGGTCTTTCGGTGCACAAAATAATAAATAATAAGCACCGGTCGAAGTTGACTAATTACCAATCTTAGACAAATGGTGGTGGGCCATTGGAGTCATAAATCATTGATTACTGCAGGGTAGCGACTCCATTACCAGACGCCGCATGGCTACACCTGCTCGTCCTCATGTACTGTATAAGCTTGCTCTTTCCTTGGACCCAATCTAAAGATTTTGTTCATGTTCTCTTATGAATAATTGAATAGAGCACGCGAGAGTTTTTGCTCTCAAAAAGTAAGTGGCAAGCGAGTAGCACTATTGGAAGAGCACTTTATTCGCACGGCGTTGTCGTTATGTCAAAATCAACCCAATTCTGCTAATTAGTCATACTTTAGAATTTCAAATGGAATTTACGAGAATTTTACTTTTCAGACAAATAGCACCGAGAGCTTTTCTCCAGTCTTGAAAATGAAGTTGCGACTCAAAATTAGTAAAATGTAGCTTATTGTTACCATGACTTGAAAATCGTAAACTTTCATTCACGTATTTTATCGTATAGAGAACGAAAGAAAAGCCTGTTTAATTGTTCTTAATATTTATATATGCTGCCTAACATGCAATGCAAGTGCAATTCTGTTACTGGAAATTCTTTTTTTAGGAATTGTTTGATCGAGTTAATTTAGTCTGAAAGCTTTCCTGGTGAGAATTCAACGAGTTGGATTCTATGACGATTTTGAACATGTGACGTACGTTCATCCTGCCCTTAATGCCCCTTTTATAACATGCTTCATTTCCATTCGCAGAAAAATGCGCCATTTCTGAAAGAAGTTGTTCTAGTGTTACATAAGTAAAGTAGTGAATGATGTGATAGTCTGCTGTAAGTTAATTTAAGCGTACTACTTGTGCTCGCGAAAGCCCTTTGCTAGACTAATCGATAGGCCGGAGCGAGCTGATTAAATGGAGCCTGTCGTAGCCTCCGTGGGCGGGCTAATGAACAGGCTGAGGAACAGGCCTCTCTGCGCAGGCCTAATATTTTCTCGGCTGACCTCACTCCTCAGACCCTCGCTAATGCTGGCTTTGGAGCAGCAAATGTATAAATATCTACGTCGAGCTAACCACTTGCTTTTGCATATCGCTTCATTAACTTGCTGTCCCTTAGAGAAGTATACACTCTCCCTCAATAACTGGTACACTAATTAATTACTTGCACTACTAAGCCTGGGGGCCCCGCACCAAACGTGAGTTTGACTTGGGCATCAATGCCACGCCACGCAGCTCCCCTGCTAATGTCGTGCGCCACTGAGCGAGGCCTCGATTTAAGCTCCCAAAAAAATCAGATGCAGGTATTATTCACTCAGTGGCGCTGCTTCTGATGCGCGTCATTCGGAAATGAGGCTCATTTGACCAAACGACGAGCGGACGCTGGCAGACTGCGCAGTCTTCTGAGCCACGCTGCATCCAGTTTGCATTCCCCGCCTTCTCTCATACGTGAGCCTGCGCTTCTATAAATGGCAGTTTCTATCGTTCTACTTGTTTCTTTTAATTAGCGGGGATCGTCGAGTTTTTTGCTTATTATACTTTCTGTAAAGTTTATTGTTATGCTAGTTGCATCCATTTCCGCATTTGTAGTGCGTATGTTTCCGTACATGCTTTTCAATGAGGGGTTAAAAATATTTTGAAGAAAGGTGGTTCTGTTTGTTGCATACACTATGTCATCATCCATTTCCTTCTCTGATGTTCACCTTGAAGGGTTTTCTCCTCGTATAGGAGAAAATCTATTTTTGATAAGAATGACATTGGGTCCGCCGTGTCCTACAACTATTCACTTAAGAACAAACTTTTCGCGAACCTCGAAGATTCTCTGTACTTCATCCTACGAAAACTCGCCTCAGCACATTTGCACTTAGACCCATTTGATACAAACACTAATTGCAGCGTTCAATGTGGGAACGCGTAACTATGGCTGTCATTTTTGAATGCCAATACGACCATGACCCCAGGTTAGCGCCGCTTGTGCAGCCGGGAGAATCTGCTCAGAGAGGCGGCTTTGCTATCTTTGGAGAGGCTTTGCGTCCTCTCTGTCTACCTTCCCGCAAATGACGGAGGAATACATAGTAGGACTACATTTAGGTGATAAAAATACGCTAGTTCCTAGTCAGTTTGAGGTGTGAGTGCGTGACATAGTACAGGACTGAATAGTTTTTTTCCGGTGCATCATTCCTCGCTGAACAATTTATTCGAATACTTTCGTTTTAATTTGATTTAAGAATTTTGGGTGGTGCTGTGGCTCTCTGTTTCTTATGTAAATCCTGGTAAATGTTCCAAAGTTATGTATGCTCTAATACGCCACTCAAGAGTGCGTGTTAAGGAGCATGATTTGTCCAATCATATCTCTCACCATTTAAATATTGATACTAAAGCATAGAATCATTTTTTGGGGAGTGCGAATCCATTATACGCACATTAAGTCTCACAATAAATTTAAAGTAATTCTGTATAAGTAATGTTTTCTCCTGCTTTAGAATATTTCATACTTTCTCTTGAAACGGAACAAAATTCATCAGTAGGCCAAACAAGATTTCCAGTCATTCCTAACTAGTTCCAGGAAATCCCATTTTTCGTGCAGTGTTTCTTTCCTCAGTCTGACATTTTATTTTCTTCATTTAACACCCCTGAACTTGTTTTCGGAAGTATTTTCAGCCAAAGTCCTTAAATTGAATCCCAACCTAAAATTTAATTTCCTACTTATTTATTCTGTCGACAACACGTCTAGTTGACGATGCAAAAACGTTCTATTTTGTATTCGTGAAAATGTATATTCAGATTAAAAAATCCATGTGTAGTGTATTTGCTGCGTTGAGGAGCAGAGCCACGGGAATATTACCACTCGAAAGACATGTGTCGTTAAATAAGAACACAGTGTCTCAAATTTCCCAAAAAATTCGTAATACTAAAATTTTTAGTAGGAATGTCATTCATCAGCCATTTCAAAATACTTTCCTTTCCATTGCAATCTTAAGGCAAATACATACACAGTTATAAATTTTGCTATCCCGTGTCAACGTAATATACGGTAGGTCGAACTCGGAAATCGTTTTTCAATGGAAAACTTCTTCTTTCCAAGTTTTTTCTTTTAGAAGTCCTGCTGGTGTAAATTCTTGGATCCTCTTGCGCTGGTAGCTTTAGGGTGGGAAAAAGTAAGCTAAAATATTTTCTAACATGCAAAAAGTAGCGACGCTGCATCGACAGAGACAAAAGTGCAAAACAAACGGAGTAGAGCGAGGTCTCTGACCCCACCACAGCTACGTGAGCAGCAGGCACTTAGTGAATAAGAAAACGCTGTGACTGCTGGTAGAAAATTAATTTAGATTTCTGTTTCAGCCGCTCTTTACTCCCTGCCTGAGAATTTCAGAGGGCGTCCGCGTTACAATATCTGCAATGATCTATCGCATGCTTCTCGGGCATTTGGGGGAGAGTTTTCCCTGGAGAATGCCCGCCGCTGCAAAGGCTTTGCCCAGGCCTCTGTAGCGACGGTCAGGTGACACTCAATGATGGATTGGCCACGCTCACCGTTATTATTACAACTTTTTCTACAGAAATTCAGTTTTTTTCCTTTCTGTGTTCTTTTCTTGAGGCACTGTTTCCATGGGGCAGGGCCTTTCATTTGAAGGGTCACGATGATGGAAGATACTTCATCTTATCTCGCCGTACTAAAGCACTTCGTCTTTTGAGGTGAGCTGGAATGACAGGATTGCTGCTGCTGCTGCTAGGGAAAGAAATTTTACCGAAATACTTTTTTCCTAGCTCTCATTCCTTTGATTCAATCCTATCCTTCTTCAGAATTTCATTGTATATTGCAAAATAATTACAAGGTACACCACTTAAAAAAATATTCCCAAAAAATGTATGAATGAAAACTTGAAATTTTGTTACTTAGAAGTTTCAACTCTTCCTTTAGAGCTCCTAGAATATCCGCTGGATTACTATACTAAGTCCTATGATAAAGTCATCTTGGAGCTCCTTCGGGAACCGACCGTGGTTTACATCTGATGATATTGCCTTCGCCACGATCGAGGTTTTGGCGGTGCGTAAACTGTGGGTCGTTTGTAATATCTTTCTGTATCATGAATGGTTCCGTCGATCCTGAGTAAGTTGTTTGCATTGGAATCTTATCTTGCGTTGTAACTTTCGCAGTATGTACTTCATATTTACCGCGCACTTTAAACGCAAGTCCCAGAATTTTATTGAAAAATAAATTTAGTTCTTGTAATTAAAGTTCGAAACACTTGCTATTCCCAAGCTGTTACTGTATAAATGAAAATAATATGTAAGGTTTTCCTAATATTTAAGGTTTTCTAAATAAGGTTTTCCTTGTACTTAAGGTTTTCCAAATATTTAAGGCTCTTCAAATAATTCAGGTTTTTAACAGGTGCGTCTTTTGCATAAAATTTGTCTGAAAGAAACATTTCTCCTGCTCGACTCCACGGGGCCAGAACTAGCATCAATGAAGCCCAGACATAACCTGAGACCGCGGCCCACAACGCACGGTATTGCTACTACTCGTAATTCCCTCCACGACCTGCATGGCATTTCTTCTGCCGTCATTACAAAGCGATCACAAATGTACACATCGATTTGGTCGCGTCTGTCGTGCAAATGTTTTTCTCAGTAAAAGGCCCTAGGTGAACAGCTATTGCTCGCCAGTTTTTATAAAACTTATTGTACATGATTTTTGCAGTGTATTCACGATCCATCTCTTAAATCATTAATAATATTTTTTTTGCGTCGGACACGGAACTATTATATTCATACATACATGTGTATAAATATGTGTGTACCTATAAATTAGTTTTTCCCTCGTGACCGGTAAAACGCACAAGGCGTTCATAAATATTCCCTCGCAAGTAATATGCAAGGTTCAATTGAATATTCAAATTATTCTCACTAGTTTACTCGTGTCTCGTCTCCATGCCTGAAGGAACAACCCATCGATAGGTAAAATATCAAAGCTTCGAGTCGGTGGTACCATCACCGCTGTGCGTACGGCGCCCCCATGCGCAGGGCACAACACTTCGACAAAGAGTCGAGATTCAGCATCCTGAGCTGCATAGGGATGTCGCGGTGTCGGTGCCCTACCATCGATTAAGCATGCCACTGAAATGCTCCGAATTTATAGCCTCGAGTTTATCTAAATTGCAAGATTTGGGAACGCAATGCTATAGCCAGCAGCTGCAATTGCTCGCCGAGATAGCCCTGAATTGCCCCCGGCAAGTCTGCTTCACATACGAGTTATAAACGCTTCAAGTTTAGCCGGCCTGATTTTACGTCCTATGCGATCGTTCTTTGGAAACTTTTTGAAGCATAGGCTGAATGTAACGTTTAGTGTCGTTTCATTATTCGTTCAATTTTAAGTACAATAAATACATGTTTGTTTAGGGAATTTCCAGTCGCACGTTAGGAAGAGTGTCATTTGAGGTGATTGTAATGCTACCTAGAACAGGAGACCCGAGAGTATGTCCAGCTCAGTATTAAGTCGGGGTTCTAGGAGCTGACATCGTCACATGAACAGGGTGTCACAGAAAACAGGAGCATTAGAAAAACGATAAAAACAAAAAATCCATTACCAATTTTTCATCGACAGTAGTTGAACCACTACAACATGCGTTTTAAGAGAGAGTAATCCAAATTATCAAATTTAAAAGTTACGCCCTGTTGATCCTGAAAGTTGCCGCTACGCATTTCAAAAGTTCTGTTTTTCTGTGCCATCCGGTACATAAAATGTTTAGCTATCTCAGAATAGCTTCTCATGATGGTGAGAATTGAGGCAAAATTCTCCCTCCGTGACTGCAGAATTAAACTAATACTCGTACATCACAAATATACGAAGTAAATTTACTCTTGCAATTTCCACACGTCAGCAGCATTTGAAATGCACCTATAGGCTATCACTCAAATGCACGTGCGTAAACTTTTTGAACTTGGGATCGGTAGGTTGCGGAGAGCTCGTAATAGAATACTTATGACGTATTTGTTTTCAACATGTTTTTTTTGGTGCGATAACAATTGGAAGTCAGAGTTAATCGATGTTTAAATTACCGCAAATTCGCTTCTAAAGTATTGATTATTATTATATGAAAATTAGTTTTCATTGTTAAAAATAATACTGTATATAAGCCACTCAATTTACTCCTTCAACTAAAATGCAATAGGAGATGATCAGATTCTTACATCGAAGTGTTCTACACCATTCACTTCGATTTTTCTAGTTCCCTTTATTTAATTCACACCAAAACGTAAACTTTTGCGTATTGGTTATATATTTCAGATCACAAAACTATACTTACAGTTTTCAATGCATTAAAGTGTTAATTTTTCGATAGCACATGGCAAAGAATCTTTATAATCCCTGTTTGTAGAGTTTTTCCAATCTCAGGTGAAAATTGATTTCGGATATTGCAACACGTTTCAATGTTTTATAAGAACATTTTGGCGGAGCTGTCTCAAAGTTCTCTTGCAAGGAAGCTCATATTTTCGAAAATGCAAAAACTACACCTCACTTGGTTTTAGGATGTCACCAATCTGCAGTTATCCGATTATCCTGGGTTCTAATCCTGTGCATTTTGCTCCCCGTCCTCCGACGTGTTTTCTCGAGCCTGATCGAAAATAAGCTCCGATTGCCAGGCGAGCGCTGGAAAGCTCGCGCGTTGATTTCCGAACTGCATACTCTACGGTATGTGTATCTGCCTGTTTTCTATTCCCTTCATTTTTGAATAGAATAACATGTATCTAAAAAAATGTTCATAGTCCTGTTAAGGCTTTTTCTCGCCTAATATCAGTCTTTTGGGTACATTTTCGAATCTCTCATTGCTATGTTTCCGCAGTGTTATTGAAATAATCAGGCAACTTTAAAATGATGGGAACGCCAAGCCTCGAGTTCTCGGAATCTTATAACTTTCTCATTGCTCTTTCTAAACACTCGTTCTATGTCGAACCTACTCCTTTCCAAACCGCAGGTGTAGCTGGAATAGCTGCACATTTTTTAAATATTCCTTCACGGAATATCTCCATGCGCACCTTCTGCGTCTCGTCGCATAAGCAACTCTGACGTATATTCTTTACTCAAAATCCTGATTAGTGTTCATTTTGACAGAATACGAACAAATAAGACGAAGGCTGAATGTACAAATTTTGCATGTACTACGTATGACTAGCGTCATATTGCATAGATTTTCACCTTCTATTTAGTATGACAGGACCTTCTATCAAATCATGTATATTTTAAAACAATAGTTTGTATTTTTTGTTATTTGCATTCGTCTCACGTGAGGTAATAAGGTAGGAAAGCTATTCAGGTTCTTATTCAAGTAAATGCAATTTAATGATTTCAGCGAGGTTTTGGCTGAATTGTACTCGTAATTTATTCATTGGATATAACTTTAAAGTTCCAGTCTTGTAAAGTGACCCAGACTAAAATTTCTAATTGATACCAAATAATTTTAAATTAAAACCAAAATAAATAGAGCGCAACCTTAGCAAGCTTAACAGATAATGCTACGACTTTAATATTGACAAAAAATGTGATCTTTCTAACACACATCCAGGTGCTATATTTCAGGCTGGGCAGTTTTCTGCATTCAGTTATCGCAATATTTTTCTAGAATTATTCACTAAAAAAATGTTTGTTCAAAACCAGGCAAATATTTATACGTTTATTTTCCGCTGTTTTGTTTTAATAGCGAACCCCATTACTGACATGCACGCCGAGGGTAAAGTTATCAATCTCATAGGCATTACTCTAGTCAAAACGACGCACTCTGAGCAACAGCAGAACGCAATGCACACAAGCACCAAAATCGGCCCAGCACCGTCATCTGAGCACAAAACTCTCCCTGCCATCGGTCGAGCAGCCCAAAACCTGCGACCAAAATCAGCCACCTCGCTTTCCGTGATGCGAGCAATGGCGTCCTGTATGAAAGACCCCCGGATCCAAAGTTAGTCAACCGGAGGTGGATAAAGATAGCGGCTGCTGATGGAATCATCTTGGCAGCCAAGAATCAAAAACAAAATTCTTTTTCGTTCGAAACTTTCCTAGGATGAAACATAATGAAACGGCATGAATTTCGGGCCAAGTTTGATTTTCTCGGCGATAAAAAGAGGTCTTAGAACGCGGTA
Organism: Orchestia grillus; assembly: GCA_014899125.1. Lineage (NCBI taxonomy): Eukaryota > Metazoa > Arthropoda > Malacostraca > Amphipoda > Talitridae > Orchestia > Orchestia grillus. The sequence continues at coordinate 57,728 of VOMN01045929.1, read as the reverse complement.
TTTTTCTCGCTGACCCTCAAACTTTTGGGCATCTTCGTCGCCCAATGAGAATTTTAATGATAGAAAAATGCTTATTCCTGCTATGAGGGATGTTTTAAAACTATTTTTTAGAAAAATTACTGATGTACATTAATTTGTCTTCCAGAATATTACCTTTCTTTCAATTTCGTTGAGCGTTGAAATCATTTACTCGTTACTGGATTGAACGGAATTACTGTTAAGTAGCTTGAGAGAAAGTATTCCGGTCTCACATGTGCTCCTCATTTTAGTCATGAGCCCACTTGCACTAATAGAGACCCAGCCAGTGTAGGCAACGCGGGTGAGATAGGTAAAATGAGACATGAAATTCAATATATAAAATTGCTACAAAATGGGATCCATTCTCATGAGCGCAGATCTGAACTCTTCGTAGTCTAACTTTTTCTCAACTCGGTCGATAACTGTAAAAGAGAGTTGATGTAAATACGTAAGTGCGCAAAATTATAGGTAAAGTTAATAAAGATTCTAAAGTTAGACTGAGTTAAGAAGAAGCACATGCTACTTGCGCCCGTAAGATTATACCCTATTTTGAAGCTCCAATTCGAGTTTTGCCATTTACGAGTATTACCAGGATTTATTGGAATAAGTTTGAGCAGCTCAGCTTGGCTCACACTGGTGTGCCGCTTTTTAAGGAACGTTTCGTTCAATATCCCTTCACCTATTCAAGGGAGGCACTCAGTCCGGTATTGAACCTAGGACCTTCTGAACAGGAGTAAACGCGTAATCATTCGGGTTGCAGAGCCTCATATAATGTAATAAAATAATATAACCTCATTTTTTTCAATGTTCTCTCTCAAATTACAGTTAAGGATGTCGTATGGTGTTGATTTCATGAAATGTTTTTTTATCAAAAGCTATATAAAGTTCAAGTAACTAAGCAGGTGAGCTTCACTCAGACTGACAACGTAGTGACCCAAACACTATATATTAGCTTTGCATTTCATTCGATCCCGAATTATATTATGTCCACACAATGGAAAGAATGAAATGTATTTTTAGTATTTAGAAACACCATCATTATTTCAGCTGGATTTTAGGACCTAATCATTTTTTGTTAGATACAATACAATATCGGTGGTTTTTGTAGGTGCAGCAGAAGGAAATTAGTTCAAATTAGTTTCCCTGAGGAAAAACCTTACAGCTTATGCTCTCGAAGATATTGCGAGATTCACTCATTGTCAAAATCTATACCTATTAAATATCTTTACTGAGTCAACCCTGGCGGGAGGTTGAACAATCAATATGAAGATGAATTCACTATCACATTGCATGCGGTTAGCATTTATGACACACACATATGAGTATCATTCGTTTCTAAAAAATAGACGCACGAATGTGAGAAATAATTGTATTTACGGCACATTTATTTATGAGTTGTAACACTATAGCATACACAGCATAAGTGAGCAAACAGTGATGCACCTCTCGTTAGTCTACGGTATGTCATTTGGAAATTTAATTTGCTCAAGCAACATATTTTTTCTACAAATTGAATGATAATTATCGAAATCCTCACAATAAAAAGAATTAATGTTTTGGACATTCGGTGGCATATGTTATCAAAGTCAACATAACCTGTTGTTTGAAGGTTCAATGCGTCAATATGGCTTTCGTTTTACACAAAAAGCACATGGTAATATCACTCTGAACTAATTCAAAAATCTTATAAGCTGAAATGACATTGAGAGTACTCCCAACGCACTTATAGAGCATGTCATCACAATCCCACGCACACTATCACACACCACTAGCTACTGCAGCACTGAGCTGGAGAGCCAAACTTGTCTAACCGATGCGTGTCAAAATTGGTGATACATTACAATGAACATTGGAACGATCTTTCCTAATATGAATACCAGCCTTTCGTCTAATTTACATATTAGCTCAATGATAACGCTCACAAATTGTGTTTCCTGAATTTAAGAGTTTATCCTTGGAGTAAACATGGCATGGAACTCAATACAGATTAATTTTGTCATTGAGAGCCTAATATTACTAAGTTTTTCCCATCACGTCTTTCGTTCTCTTACCACTTTATACAAACTATTCAAAAATGCAAATCTCCCCGAAATTTTAAGCAAATTCAACATAAAAAATATTGAAGTCCTTTCCCAAAATTCTTTGAGACGTAGAACCTCTTCAAAACATGGAAAGATCAGGGTTCTAAAAACTAGAACTTTCTGAGGAGATTTTGTTGAAAAATTGAGCTGCTCTTGAGGATAGATGCGAGGGGCTAAAGCTCGAGGAATGTCGCCCAGCAAAGAAGCTTGCAAGTCTCCTGGGATTTTCGACAGTGAACTGAAATCCCTATCGGAAATCGCTCTTTCAAACGAACTGCGTGGCTGGTGGGAATCACCGGGAATCAAGGATGGAATTCGTCGGAAATTTTTGAGCAAGAATCGATTCACGCATTTTATTTTATGATGGTGAATTAGATATGAAATGAACGAGAGGAGAGACAAAATTGAATTTTTGGTTAAGTTTGTGGTGACATTATGCGCATCGTTGTGAGGTAGAGTCCTACTCACTGAAGAGAATTTCCATGTGCTTGAAGCCTGCATGTCTTGAAAAATGTAGGCTATTAGTAATTCACTAACGTATTTGACTTTTGGGAAAAATTCTTCAAAATTTACTTTTGTCTCAAATTTGCGCTCCTCTCTTAACCAGGTTGAAACTGAATACGTTTGTTATCGCATTGGTCTTAAATAGCGCACTTAATATAAGGGGAAAAGGAGGACGTCCTGACGTACACGTCTCGACGAATCAATCTAATTGACTTGTTATTGACTGACGAAAGTAGGCCACTCCATCTAATGGAAAGCGTATTAAAAGAGTAAGAGAGGTGGTCTTGCTGAGACAGTGATAGAAAGAGAATTTCGATAGAGTTACGGGAAAAAATCTCAGCTCAGAAAAGAACTTATAATTTAAGATGGAGAATCCGGTTTCCACTATAATAAATTTATAATGGAGACTTACCAACATGAGCTGTTGAAGCGAAGGGCTTTTGGAGAGAAATAATTTTAGGCATGTGTTCAACTTCATACATTTTGTAAAAATGATGGCAACAGCCTAAAGTCATTACTAAAGTGTTGAACATGTAAGCATCGTAATCTGCTTAAATCAACAATGTTCAGATTTCGACTGAATTATCCTAGCTCTACAAGATTTCGCTTGGTGTAACCTTCATTTTGATTAGTTAGATAAGCTCATTTTTACGCCTGATCAGTTTATGGCGTTGCAAGATTTATTTCTCAATTGCAGATGTGCGCACAGCAAGGAATGTTCCATAAAAATTAGAATGTTGAAATAAAAATTCCGAGGTGATAAGGTGACTTAAGGTTCACGAAACAGTCGCACATCATATTATAATATAAATAACTTTACCCTATAATAGATTGAATACTGTATTTTGAGCTACACCTCTTGGTTTTAATGGAATATGACTCCCATTTCATACATCTTTTATTGAAAAGTTTCTTTTTTAATTTCTTCATCTGGAAATGAAATACCTGATGTCAATGTGATAAAAGAAAACATAAATGACAAATTTTCTCATGAGAAACTTTCCAGAGAATAAACAATGTAATAACTTATCGAGTGAAATATTAACAGCATTTTACATTTTAGCGGAACCCCTTTTTACCTCTCACCAAATGTTACGTACCCATTATTTATGACCTGTATTTCGATAGTTAGTGGTACTTTAAATTCAATCTCGCATTAAATTAACTTCAAAATATTATTATCAAATGAATCAATAAGTTTAGTTCTAAAATCTCATGCAAATAGCGTGACGATTGTACCATCATGCTGTTAGACAAGGTCAAATTTCAGTTCTTCGTGATTTACAGTTCATTCACAAAACACGGTACAATAGTCAGAACTTGATGTCAGATTTTTAGCGTAACGAATATGCGATACCTCATTTTTATTCAATGCATTTTAGATTTTCTGGGGCTCAAACGTTTTACCCTCAACAAATGAAGCGAGCTTTGTATCCAAAATCGTCGGTGGAGCTTCATTGCAGATTTATTGGTGAGGAAATTAATTAACATAAACTTTGAATCAGAAAAGACTGACATTTCATAAGCAGTTGGACAAGTTTTGGAAGATGAGACGGATACGCGAAACATCGTCAAAGCCTAGTGGTCCTACTAGTTAGCTAATTTCTTATTGAAGCGAAGTAAGGCTCTGACTATATAAGGAAAATGGGAAACATTCCTGTCATTGTTTGTTTTCCTTCCTCGACCTCCCACTGAGAAATTTCCTAATGCATAACTTAACTCAAACCGAGCAAAATTATCCGCGCTACTTTAGCTCTGGTTTCATTTTGGAGTTAGTGTAAGCTTCTCATTGAGCAGTTTGAATTCGTGCTGAATGATACAGAAGCCCGCTGCCGAATAGTAATCGAAAAATGTAATTGAATTGTAAGTGAATTGATTGCTAAAATTTGATGTGGCGTTACTAATTTGGAATACGAGCCTCTTGTGAACGCTACACGCACACTCAAGCAAAGTAGTGAGTTGTGTTAGGGTTTGTACAGACAGGCATGTTGCTAGAGCATGTTCGGGTGCCAATAGACGTGGAAATTTTCAATGTTAACACAATAATGTGCGTGTGTGTCATCCTGACACGGCAGAACGTGTTGGATACAAAGGACTGTACAGCCTAGAGAGTGCTCTAATTCACTTGTGCCTGTGAGAATGATTCTACCCGAATTTTTAAATGTTTTAGCCGTAGCTATGCTATGCCTTCTGAAAATTATTGTGTCAAAAAGTCACCACTTTTTTAAGCTTCCTATTTTTATCAGTTTCATCATTAAACTAGCAAAAAAGGCTAATACAGTGCTGTTAAATATTGAAAATAAAGAATAAAGTCGGGGTAATGTTACCTTTGTTTAGTTCCATTTGCTGACATTAGTTTTTGTTTAACGGGAGTCATTACTCATATTCGAGTAGTCCCAGAACGTGAACACTCTTTTCAATTCCATGACGGGAAAACTACGCACACGAAGTGGTATGCAGCTCCAGTAAAGGCCCATATCCGATGCATCACTCGTGTTTAGATCCTTCACCATATTAGATAGATTATCTACCTGAGTCATTTCGTAATCTATAGAATTTCTATTCCTATTTTTATTCGGGGCTAATTTCTTGACATTTCTTACTGTTCATCTTCCATACATATGCATAGTGTCTCCCGACAGAAATTAATAATTCGCCAAGTATTACGCCGGTTTTAGCCTACTTAATCTATGTTCATGATACCTTTTTTCACTACTGCAACTTAATATTAGGTGAACTACTGATATTCAAAAGTGAGGTATACATATATTTTCATGATCTGCCTAGTATATTGAAATAAGCCTTCAGTTCATGAACAAAACGTTGTCTATTCTCGTAACCTTTTCTTTTATAGCCTGCGTGAAACTTCAATCTAACCCAGAAACAGCATTGTGTAAAACACGCCGCAGCTGGTTAACCCATTCGTTTTCGAACAGTGGAGACTCAAGAATTGTTAGATATTACATGGTTTTGAATGAAAGTCCTGTTGTTTCTTATAATGATGCTGCAAACAGAAAATGATGTTATTGAAACACTGCACAAATAATAAGCTTGTAATAGCTCCGGCTGTATCCCATGCCCCGTACTCATCCCGTGCCGTCGCCTAGTTTGTCTCTCCTTCCCTGGCTGCAAACACTGGCGCAGAGTTGTTGGGTGACAAGTCATCAGCAGCGGTGGGGAAATGCTGGCTTTAAAAGAGGGCTCTTGATCATTCAATAAACTTTTAAATTTTTATAAAAATAGGAGAGTGAATTATTGATAGAATTATTCTAATTATCAATTTTGCGAGATACAAGTACATAGTTTCCAACTGTCTTAATGTTGAAGTTATAATGCATGTTTTAAATTAAACTAGGTCGGTAAACGGTCGCAATGAACAGTTTCAGCAGCCTACTGCAGCGCTCAGAAGCTCAAGACCAATTGCGGAGGTCAGAAAAGAGGCAATCTCGGCCCAGACTTCCTCTCATCGGATATCAAATGACCCGACCTCGGAAATTAGTCGAAGAATCTTTGCTGTCCAGTTTTTGTCCTGAGGCCTTATTTGCCCGCATGCATGTTTGCTGTTGCTGGTTTTGTTCGGTGTTCCCTCTGCTCCTCTAGAGCTTTTTATTGATCTTGTTTTGAGCTTCCTCAGCGATTATTTTTGCCACCCCGAATCTAGGGTCTTCCTTTTGAGTAAACATCTTAACGGACTCAACCTTAACGAAAGAATTCATAAGAAGAGCCTCACCTGGGTAATTGTTGTATAGATTTAGTGGCTAATTAATTCTACAACAGTGGGGTAAGCGCAGTGTGAAAACGTTCATGAATAACATGAACTTCGTCAGGGCCAATTAAATCACTCATGAATATCTAGTCGATCAATTAACCAATATGAAAAATAATTCTGCACACCTGAGCAGCTGCGTTGCCTTATACTATAAATTAATGCCGTTGGACCAACACATTGTGTGACAAATATTTAAAATAAAATATTGTGTGGCAAATATTCACATTGCAGACTAACCATTAATTAGTCCGCAGTGCAGTGTAAGATGTGTATCAAGATACGAGGATTTTGAAGGATTGTAATCGTATCGTGTTTGCAAATGAGTATTTTTCTATTCTATTACTTTCAGTGCTTGAGTGCTAATATTTTGTTGTGAATTTTTACTATTTACATTCTGCTCGTGAGAATTAAGGATCTTAATTATTGGATATTGCTTGAGTGCAGCTTTAGAGAATTCCATAGATAAGTAAAACACACGCAGAGTTATATGTACAAACATTCTTTGAATATCCTACTGTACCATACCTACAGGTATATATGTATATACTTATAGCGACTTTACATCCATTTTTGCGAACGCACGTCGCGGTAATTAAGGCAAAACTTAATCGTTGCTGTGAAACTGCCAGTTCACAATATTTTCGACGTGTGATAATAATTAATAACGCTAACATAATTAATTATGCTAGAGAATTTATATTTTCTGAATAACGTCATCTTTCGTAATGAGAATAATGCCAGATATCTGTCAATGTGAATAAACTTGTGACCGTAACACCTCACATAGGTTTTTTATACCGATATCAATACAAATAAATAAGATTTCTAGATCTTTAAGGTGTACAAAATTAACCATTTTCGTGAATCATCAGATGATAATGAAATTCTGCCCTGTTGAGTGTGACTTTATATAATAACTTGTATGTATTATCACCATTTGTAAATACAAAACTCCTTTCTATAATAAGACCTCAGTATTTCAAATGGCATTCCCGGGAACTCTTAGTTCTAAATGCACTCCATTCCCTTTCAAGATGTACTTTTGATTTGTCTTCTTCGGTAATCATTTAAATGGTCCACGAATTAAGGAACTCATGTGGTACTGAGGCTGAAGATTTTGGCTCAGAGCTATTAAATGAGGTCATTTACTAGGTAATACGTGAAATATCCCCGTAATGTTAAATGAAAGCGGTGAGGTAAACATCATCGATGCAAGAAAGGTGACTTCATTGCAATCAATTCAGCTCATAAATGTTCCATCCAGCAACCGACAAGGAAACGCAATGCTTCATGTATGATGACATGACATGCTCGTATGTGCACAATGGCGATCCTATCTATAAGGCAATTAGGTAAATTTTTGTTGTGGGGCACACTTAAATTTGACGATGGGCGAGTGGTTAAATAAAATGGGCAGTACGAGAACCAGCTCACACTGCCACAGGCTTCAATTTTTCTTCGGCGATAAACGCGTCCCTTGCTGTGTGCTTCGCTCACGTTCGTGATATGAACTGCGCAGCATCACTATGTCATGCTTAAGTAAGAAAGTTTTGATGTGGAGAATCCGTGATATAAATTTCGACCCCTGCATCATACGTACCACTTATCCCACATTTGGCCCATTCGTTATGCGTGCAATGTTTACTTGGAGTGTATCACTCTCTTTTGCCTTCACACTGAGATCTTGGCAACGTTAACTATTACAGATGACTCATGTGTGCCACTTGCTCCCATCTCGTGCATTTGTCACCTGAAGCATATCGCACCGTCGGCTTCTTATTTGGTCAACTCCCATGACGCCGAGGGCACTCGTGAAGATCTCAAAGCGGGAACTCAGGCTTGTTTATAAACACACTCTTCAAATATCAACTAGACGAGCCCTGTTTACTTTGCTGATAACCCGTCTTACGTCCTAGGATCTTAAAGGCCGAGAACGCGTCACGTGATTGGTGGTGGCGGGAGTCTCACGGACGGCGGAAATACTGGCACAGGAAGGTGCATCTCGACTGGTGGCCACTCTTGAGTTCCTAGGCAAGTTTTCAGAAGGTGGTCATGCTGTTAACACGTTCTGGGATCGTTTACAATGTACACTTTTCATCATCGCACATTTCCCGTTCGCGAGTGAGCTTAAAATAGTTTCATTTTTTTTATACTTATTCTTGGTGGTATCGTAAGATGCAGAACTAACTTAACGTCGAGTATTACATGGAACTGAACTAATTTCGGTAGTTCACTAAATTAACTTAGCATCAGCGGCATACGTTTTTATTCAATGCCTTACTTGCCTTGCCATTTCATTTAATTGCAAAATATTTAAATAATCAGTGGCTGTTTACGAATACAATCATGATTTTGCACTGGCGTCCTGGCGCTTAATAAATAAGGAGGCAGCGAATTTTAGCCCGAGGCACTGCAGCTGCCTCACTTCAGAGCGCACTCTCAAGGGCCCCAAGAAGCTCCCTCTGAGGGCTTAGCATTATAAGCTTTTAAAGTTCTACACTGCACTTCATTTCATTATAACTTCTCGGCCCCTTAATAGCTGGCCGTGCATGCTAGGTTTTTGGACATTATTCAAGCTCTGAGTTGGTGAACCAAGTAACTCAAAAGAACGCTTTGATACCGCAAAGAAAACGTCTCAAGGGTAGGTATTCATCTGACACAGTTTCAAGTTGCTTCGCCTTCTAAGTAGATGATGGTTTTTTTAATAGGGCTCTCTTAAAGTTTATAGAATCTGGGACAGAAGCGCATCAATCGTGCACTGAAGTTTCAGGTATACAGAGGCAGAGAATTTTTTTTTAGCCCAGTTCTGGAGCCATGATTTTGTTGAACCTTGGCTCCGGCTCATGCTCCGGCTTAAGCTCCGACTCCTTCTCTGCAGTCTTCACTGTGGTACAAATTATATTTATCGCCCTCTGCTTAAAAGATAGAATATTCGGGCAGATGAAAGAGTGTAAGAATAAGCATTTGTTTGTCATGGGTGTCACATTGCTTCAGAATGCTAGAGAAATAAAAAAAATCAATTTTAGAAGTATACTATAGAGCAGAATATGAATGATAAAATTTTAATACGGATCAGAGCAGGGCGCCATCGTTTCACGGCTCCGGTTCCAGGATACCATTTAAAAGCTCAGTGTACGTACGACTGCTTGCACACTCTCCAAAGCTCCACAAATACTCCAGACAAGTACCCCTTCCGCTCGTGCTATCAGTTGTGCACGGACCCGTCGTTAAGGCATAAGTATCAGAGTTGGAGATCGGCTGTCTGGAGACGCCTGAGGAATATTGTTAATGCGTTCACTTACCTCGGTGCACTTTCTTCATTATTTTTCACCTGAAGATCTAGGTATTGCTTTTTGAAAGCTAAAAGACGTATGCGTAATGATATCCTTGATGCACTGCTAATATTGCAATCGTACTTATAAATAGATTAGTTGAATAATAATGTTAACTGTTTAATTTTGAAGTTTTAAGTGCAAAATTCAGTTAAATGCTGAATTTTGGCTAGTACCGACTGCAGTTACGAGTCATGCATTTTTGGTCGCACCTACTTTTTTTGGTTTTATCAGTATGGCCTCTAGAGACGAGCCTTGATCCAAAGCTGTTAAACTGATTTTACTTCTGGAGATCAAGACGTAGCACAAGTTTAGCTACTTCTCCAGTTTTGCAAGAACAACTGCGTCTACTCCAGGGGTCGACAATTGTTTTACCCTAAAGCGCAAGATTCGTTTAAATCTCTAACGCTGGCGCAAAAGTTCTTCTCTAAAAGTTACGGTAACTTGGGCGTCTAAAACTTCTTCGCTATTCTCTCTGCATCATTTATCTCAACAACGCAGTGCATGTGAATTATTTCAAGGAAAGAATCGATGGGAGAACTCCGTTTTTTCCAGGTGCATCTGGAAAGTAAGAAGCTTTTGGTATTTCTTTTCAGTGTTCAAATTCTTACTGTGTAATGATTGATATAAAATGGAAGAAAGCAGAATTTTGTACGATGCCAAGCAAAGCTTTATATAAAAATAAAACATTTCATACATATTTTTAAGTTCATGGTAGTATGAAGAATTTGAATTTTAGTTTCAATATAAATGAGCACACTTAGTGAAAACGTGTACCTCAAAATTATCCCGGAAGCCCCGTTTCCTGTTAATTTATGCTCAATTTCATGCGTTGTCAATCTCATTCCATCGAGTCACTATTTGACATAGCTAAATTGTGTTGTATGAAGACTACTCGATGTTTTTAGCCCATATATGGAGGCTTCTGTTCGATGTTCGTAGCTTGTGTAAAGATTTGCGAGCATACTGGCTACAAATTAAGTTGTATCAAGGCTACTCCATGTTCGCTTATGGAGTTAGCTTGCTTATGGCTGCTAAGTCAAGCGTGAAATGCGTCAAGGAGGCTTTTCGATATGCCATTTATGCGAATTATTTTCGCATGCTTTGTCATCTTATTAAATTGTTCAACCGAGTTTCCTTCAAGTGTTTCGTCTCACATACGTGCAGTTACGGAGTACATCACAGTCGAGGCAACAAAGCATATTAAAAAAATTCAAATATTTTTCCAAATGACGGACAGACCGGTTCCGATATATTATAAATCAGTATTGCTAGACACCATTGGATACCTGTTTCCATCTCTGTCATAAAATTACTACACTTTAAATTAAAATACTATGCGAGTCATATTGAGCATAACTTGTGCTGTACATAAAAGCGCTGATTAACCTTTATTCCAAATTCAGAAAATACTGAAAAATAGAGGTACACAAGTTGGTCTATGTTCCCAAATGTAATAGAGTGCTCCCATAGTAATGAAGAAAATTTTAATTCGACTGCAAGGAGTGGTAGAACATTAAAGACTTACAAAGAATCATAGCTTGTCCACAGAGCGTCCAAAAAACTAGAGAATATATATACAGGCTATCCCACAAAAAACGGAACGCGAAATAAAAACATATAATTCAAAAACAATTTGCTGCATTTTCATTCTGTTTCGACCATATTTGTTGGAAAGAGTTCAACGAAAATATTGTCGAAACAGGATAAAAATGCAGTAAATAGTTTTTGAGCTATATTTTTTCCTTTTTTGGGTTTCCTTTTTGTGGAACACCTTGAGTAATGCGTCCAGAGAACTGTAATCGTTCTTTGAGGGACTATATCGTCGTAATTCTTTTTGTTTAGACGTAACTGTCGTAGATACAAATCTATTGAAATGAAGTAGACAAAATAATCTTCGGTTAATCTTCATAAATGCTCATTTCTCACAAACAGCGAATGATGCGCGCTAGCAGATTTGTGAAAGTCGGAAAAAATCTAATTTTTATGTTGAAGTTTTACACTCTCGAACTGTATAATTAGCTTCTAAATTTGTATCGATAGAAGCAATCGTGCTCAAATTTTAGTGGTTCCCTGTGAAATTGTGGTCCAAATTGCTCTTCCATTGTCGTGGCTGTTTCGTACTCTCAATAACATTTTAGAGCTCATGTTCTTTATCCAAAAGTTAATCGTAATTTCGTCATTATTTACCATTATTAGTCCTGGAGCCCGAAATTAATTGAATAGAAGATAATCCAAGTGTGATTGCAATTTTCTTCTAGTTGATAACAGGGATATTTTTAAACTCACTACTTTGTCCAGAGAAATAACTCTGAGTAAGTGAAAACACTCTAATACAGATAAAATAATTTATTTGAGGAAATTTCACGGGAAACATTATTTTTTGTACAGACAAGTTGCGCTGTGCGTCAGAAAGACTGCGAGGGAATCCACCAGGAGTTGCAAAAAAGGCATGGCGTCTTGAAATTCCACAAAGCTTCTTTTAGAAGCATAGTCATTGGTGGTTTCAACTTGAAAACCTAGGAAATTGAATGTAAGTAGCTTTCAATACTGTCTTCGAGACAAACGGCTTGCCTAGGAAATCACACTTAATTTAATTTTACGTGTAACTGAAAGCATTTTTAGCTTGTCGGACAAAGAAATTCTTCTCCGCCAAGTCGGTTGTAGGCTGCAGTGGCATCAAGTCTCGCAAAATCTCCAAGTCTTCATCGATGTTGACGCTGAGGTCAACTGCGAAGTTTATTGTCGATGTTTTAGAAAAAAATGTTGATTTGGCTGATGGCGTACTTGAAATTATTGTTTTGCTGTTGCCTTTCTTCACATGAAAATTACAAGATGATTGATTGGAATTTTCATTCACGTCAATTCTGAGAAAGTGTTGCCGTTTTTGGGGCAGACATAAATGCTTTGAAGTAAAAATTTGATGAAAAAAATCACTAAAAATATGAAAAAAACGATAAAAAATAAATGGAAATTCAAAATTATGTGAATAGATGAAAATGGAATTTGATTGAAATGAAAATTGACTGAGAATGGAAAATTTGAAATGAAAAATTCGAAATAATACTTTGAGATAAAAACTGGAAATGAAAAATTTGAAAAAAATAATTTGAGATGAAAATTTACTCCAATTTTAAGAAAGTACTGTCGTTTATAGAAGAGGCGAAAATGCTTTGAAATGAAAAGGTTATGGATCTCTCCTCTTAGAAGCAAATCAGCCCTCAGTGTGTTAAGCAGTATAGCGAACGGCATTTTGCTGATCCTCATCCGTTTGCGGCCCATGGTAGTCAGAAATGCTCTTCAAAACACTTGAAATATGTGTTACAAATCAAACTTGAACTACTCATAAATACTGAACTGCTCGAACGCTCATAAAAAAGTGCAGCCCTTTTTATAGGTAGCAAGAAAGCAACGCTTTCACTCAAATGTAGGAAGCTTTACCGTAACAGGAAATAAACTTCATGCGCCGACAAACTGCACTTCGATGCTGATTCTTTGCGCTCATTGTTATTGGAAAAGGAGCAACTTTACGGCCTCATAATTCGCCGAACGATTGAACATACTTGCGAGCTCCACCGCTGCGTGCATTGTGCTCGCTCTGCGCGCGTGCCGTTATGGCGCTCAATGCACGACGTTTAGGTACTTCCCTGCTGAAATTTATGGCCCGACTCACGCAAGTGTTTGCATACCTTCGGAAATATTAGTATATTGTGCTGTATAGTCAAGCGCCGTTAAGTCAATAAAAATCAAATCAGGTTTGTCTCAATACTGAGTGTACGCATTGCCCCGATGGTCTCCGGCATTTTCTTTCTGTGTATTTATTCAGTGCGCGCTGCTGTTGGATGGCTTGGCTAGTCCACTTATCCCTGCTGGTCATCGCGGCAGCGAGCCAGCGTTGTCCTTGACTCCCGCCTGCAGTGGGACTGCTCAAGCCGAGCCTGGCACGCAGTCCTGGAGACCTGCGGTGCTCGTGATCACCTTCGTCGTGGCGTGCCACCACGCCTGCAGCCACGCTCGTGCATTTGAACGGCAATAATGAGAAAAAATGCATTTGCTAGGTATCTGAATATGCTATGAACGCATTTCGTTGCCATCTATTTCACACTCTTTAGGTTGATGCGCTCACGTGAACGAGAGATGGAAAAACAATTACTCATCGCTCGAAATAAGTTGAAATTACCCATTTTGTACGGGAAATTTCGACTACTCACGCTGAATAGTGTATTGATTTCACCGACTGTAATACACCGACGTGAGCCACGGCACTTCCGCGCTATGCTGCCGCTGCTGATGGTCATGCAGCAGAAACCCAGTTGATCGATGTCATTACAGCTCAAGTACGACGATAATTGAGCCATCGATGAGGAATCTGTATTAATATGACTACTGTAGCCGATAAAAAATCATCGATATTGGCGAACATGACTCAAGTATTCGGTGCACTGTATCCATGCGATGAGGTGGGTTCATCAACCTCTTCCATCACTTGAAATAATAATGAACAATCTGGTGATGGATGTTAAAAGGAGCATAGCTGACGCTCGTTGATTTTCATGATGTACTTCTGTCTCACGAAATTTTAACACCATCCGAGTAAACTCTACAATGTAAAGTTGGTAACTTTATTCAGTGAGAGAGTAGGCATTTGCTTCAACACGAGCTACAGTCTTAGGGATAAATTATAAATTATTCACCTAGGCAAACTTCGGTCACAGCACACCTAGTAAATCAACGCGTGTGAGAGTTGTACGAGTAGAGTAATTGCTGCTGCCATATTCTCAATTCCAAGGTGGCCCTGACATTTCCTCGACCAAGTTGCATGTAGTTATTTTGGCTTGAAAATCGCACTGCAGTGCACACAAAAGTTCCACAGTTTTAGCACCCTTCATATAAATAGACGAACACGGAAATCTTAAGAATATCTCGGCTTTAAATAAATGCTTCAGAAATGAAAGACAAGCAATATTAATCTGCTGAATGAGGAATTTTTAATTTTTGGTTGTTTGTTTGTAACCTCCTAGGCGTACTGGATGTAGAACTTCAAATTCCTGTTCAGAATTGTATTCACTCGGAACAACTTGGACTTCTACATACAACAAAGCAATTCTTAAATACTTCCGAAAGGCCTCTTACTGTACAGTCGATTTGGCTCGTAGTGCTGTTTGGAAACCACGGAAGGTGTTTTGTGCGGGTATCCTCCTGATAATAGGACGTCACACCAAAATAAATTGCGCTTAATCCTTGGCTGTTATTAAATGAATATTGAAAAGAACCTGCCAAGAAAATGAACATCATAAATAGTCTTCTTCCAGAAAGTGAATTCTTATATTCTTATGATCCATAAACTGAAAGTCACAGCAAGAAATTAGAGTTATGTAAATTTACTCGTTATAGTCAAGAAATACTTGAGTATATGATCGAGAGATGAAAGCTTTGGGGTAGAATCTAGAGTGTCGTAGCCGCAACCATTGCATGCGAAATTCGTTGCATTGCTTTCACTATGACAATTAAGAAAATGAACTTCTAGCAAAATTCGAAGAAATACCAGTTTAGTAGCCCTAAAGTATGAATTACAATTGGAATAGAAAGAAAAATGCCTGAGCGTGTTGTCGACATTTGCTCGTGACATTTAGGAACGCTGTCAGTTCAGAGGAGCTATCATTTGCAAGCTAATTTGCATACATATCAACCTATCTCCGCAAACATTTCAGGTTGTAAGCTCAGGCATCTCAAAAATTCCTATTATTTTGTAACTTTTAGTCACCACATGATTCTGTATTTATATACAAGTCTCAGGCTTTCCAGTTCTACAGCATTTTTAATCGTTGGCTAGTTAGGTACTTGAAAGCAGCATGCAAAATTTGTCGCATGAGTAAATCTTAAGATTAATAAGGTAACAAAGATGAAAACGAGCCAAGCTCGATTGAAACATTTTAATAAGAAGTGCACTTCAAAACACCTGCCTGACCCAAGTCTAGCTTTTCTAACCTCCTAAACAACTCCAGCTTTCACTGAGGCACTGCCAGTCTCTCAAATGTAAATTATCCGCTTAATTGAAACTCATTTCCATCTTGATTGTAAGTTTTCTTGCAGGTCCCCTTACCCCCCTGCCCGCCCTGACCGTCCCAACATCCCGTGAACATTTTTACAGGGACCAACTCCTTCACTGAGTCGACTCTCAGAGCTGCAAACTTTTGCGTTCCTAAATGGTCCAGAAGTCATTAGTTTCGAAAAGAAGTCTCCACTCAGTCGCAAAGTGGCCTACGGTCATTTCATAATCAGGCTCAGCGGCGCTCCCGATCTGCTGAAGATGTCTTCCTGATTTTCAATGGAAATGACACCCAAATGCCAATCTTGAGTTGTGAAGCATCGCTCTGAAACTGCGTTAGGGAAAAAGGTTAATAACCAAGTTACTGGATTAGATGACGGTCCTCTGCAGATCCATGCCTCATTTTTTAATGATAGAAGGCACTGCAAGTGATGGAACTCATATTAATTCTTGGAATTAAAGCGAATCTTCTTCAGATAAATATGGCTTCACACGTGATGACATGAAAAAATTGTGCTTTAAAGCGTGGGTACTTACGTACTTGTATGTCCACAGACTATGAAAATATCACTTCCAACTTACGTTTTAGTTTCCTGTTCCGAATCAGCATGACGGTTATTTATCTAAACCTCTATAACGCACAAGAAACTTCCATTTTAAAACTAACTCTAAAATTATAGTCCAAAAGTGATGAGACTTAGTAGGCTCCTAGCTTTCCATCATATTTGAAAAGATTTGTCGGGTAAAGGATTTCTTTAAATCAATTCATAAACTTGTAATCTCATTTCTTCCTTCGTTGAGCTAAAACTGCTCCGGAACTCAAAAGCTGTAGTTGCAGATGGTCCCATTCAGGAAACCACGAATGTCTTGCATATAAAGGTACATATCTGATTGAACCGTCCTCAATTTAGAGTTTGTATCTCTTAGATATTAATACTTACTGCTTGCGTCGAATGGTATTGTATAACTTTTTTATTCCAGTACGTTTGATCCCAAAGACGAGACCCGTTGTGTTCTTACTGACGTACGAAAGTAATTCAGTTTTTTTCGGGAACCAGTTTTCTGTTTGACTCGTCATATTCCATAGTGATAAAAACAACGTACCTCTATAACCGATAAATGTTCCACAAAAAACTTGTCGACCAACATGTCGTAAAATATCGTTAGCTTTTCCTGCTTAAAATTCAAAAAAGCTTTTTTTTTAGCCGGGGCTAAATTGAAGAGAAGTCAAACACTTGAAGATATTTTGCATTAGTGCGTTGACCCTGGTATAAAATTGAATTGAAAAAAAAGTGAGACCTATGTCATTTGGCACCCGTCTGCATCAAATCCAGATCTGGTCTCACCATATTCATCAGCAAAACAAACTATATGTATCCAGTTTGTCGTCAGTGCTGCGTTGCAGTCCTACTTGTCTGATCAAGATAAAGAAAATACACAATGGAAACAATAGTGCTCCCAATAACAGCAGATATCAGATTCACTACAATACATTATCTACTTGATCTTGCTAGCAAGAAACCAAGTTCGATCGATTTGTGGATTGTAAGCCTAGTCAGTAGAAACCAATAACCGATAAATGACAAATATACCACCTATTCCTCAACGGCACAAATTGTTAGCCTAATACCAGCAATAATATCCTATCAGTAACAACAATCATCCAGCGCCCCCAATCATCAGTCTGCTACCACCAAGAACTCCCCAGTTTCACCAGTCATCAACCCAATACCTCGAAGAACACCCCAGCGCCACCAACCATCCGCCCAGTACCACCAATAACCTCTCCGCACGACCAATCATCAGCCCAGTACCACCAATATCCCACCCTGCATCGCCGATCACATCTCGAAGCCACCTCGCTTTGATCCTACCTTCTCCCCTCGCCAGTGAACCCTCTGACCCCAGAATTTTGGGAAGTCGCTCCTCCCTGCACCCATTATCCTCCTCCTCTGAAGCGCGATCAATAAGCTAAATGAAAAGAGGCAAGCAGAATAGTCGCTATTTGCGTAGAGTATGCGAAGTCGACCTGTAGCTGTGAACCTACTGCTAACTTGGTCCGAGTGCTTTCAGACTTTAAGAAGCTTATTTATTGCTCTTTCTATGGAAGCGGGCGTCGGAGCTATGAAACTTCCGCATTTCTGCGCTCTCGTCACTCATGGAATTATTACTCGTGCTTGGATGGAGGAAATATGGAAATGGCCAATGAAGGCAGTTTTGAAGGCGGTTTCTACAACACATCGAAGGGGCGTTGCTCTGCAGCGGTTTTGCTTTACGAGTCTTATGTTTGAGGCTGGCGCAGCTGGTAACCGGACGAAGTAGAAGGCTCGGAGTGGGGTATCTCCGTGAGACACCTTATGCAAGAAATTTTATATCGTACTCTCAAAGATTGTGTGAAAATACTAAGCCCTTCGTTGTAAAATTTACTGAAATTTTTTTTCGGTCCCAACATTTTCACCTGATAGTTTCAGTTTCGAGAATATCGTCAACCTGACTTGTATCGTACAAATATACTTATTTCCTCAAGGTGGATATATACCACGAAGGAATACGCACTCCATTACGCACTCGTACGTGTTTCGCTCACTGGTGGGACGTAAAGGTTTGATTTTCGGATGAGCAAACAGATTTTTACAGACTCACAGAGTGTCTCTCTTTCAAAAATGACCTTAAGTCTCACATTCCTCCCACAACACACGCGTCAGTAGGTATAGGGCATTGGCCACCCAAAGATTCACTGTATGTCCTCTGTATTGGGATTAATTAGGTTTCTTGTCATCGGGATTAGACCAATGCGCATTGCAGGCAGCGACCGCTAGATCCTAGCACCCCCGCAGGCTGCGGCTGCCCCGGCACCTCTACCACAGATACCGTAAAAGCAAAGAATGACTGTTTGGTACACATTTCAATAGATTGTGCATGTGCACAATGAATGACTGTTTGGTACACATTTGCAATAGGTTGTGTATGTGCATACGTATGTAGTACATGGCTTATACACGAGTAGGTCAAAATCTGTAAAGAAAAAAGAGACAATGAAAAGAAAAGACACATGCATTCTCACCGAAGAAAACACGAAAAATTAATTCATAGATAATAATACAGGTACGAAAATTTTTATCCAATTCAAAAAGTTCTTAATGTTTGCACTCTTCGCTCTGCGAGCCTGCTGATTAGTCGATAAAAGAAAAAAACAGGAGAAATTTTGATTTATACTCTTGATGACGAGAGACTTAAATTCAGAGCAAAATTGAAAAAAAGTATAATGTAAGACGTATAGCCATTTTACCACGCACGCTGTTACTCTTCCAAATCTTTGCACTCACCTCAGAAAACTCAAGGAAACATGTGCACAAATGAGTAAAGATTAAACTACCAGAATTTCTTGCCGATAAGGAATTGTTGGCGATGCTTTCTCCAAAAAATGTCTGTGTGATATTCAATTATCACCACGTTGTATACAAACCTGTCTCAGCGCCGGTGTCACCGTGAAGTCCTACCCGAAGCTGTTACAAGGTGATGTAACCTTAGCCTATTAGAGGCCTCTGGGTCAGTACCTTTATATATCCCACATATTTCAATGCGAAAGTAAGATGTGAGTTTTGAATTTATTCCGAAATTACCCACTGTCTCACGCTCAGCTCTGAGCTACCATAATGCGAGGCCTGCTCATTCTTAGCGAAATTATGTTCAATTTTCTGATTGGAGATGCTTTCTTAGCGCGCAATCTCCACAGGCAGTTTTACTGTATTCCGAGTTTCGAGATCAAATCCTCTAACTGAGTTGCTGCGGAAGAAAATGCAATGCCTCCAACGCACTTAGTACTTGCACCTAGACCTGCTCTATCCTTCTGGTTACTCGGTGCCTGGGGAGGTTTGACAACGCGCATAAAGTAGGCTGGACTTTTGTTCGATGGAATACGCGCGTTTTCTTAGATAGACATACTACATGTCTCGCAGCGTTGTTTCTGAGCACGTCGTCCAGCTTTGTTAATGCTTGACCTCCGAAGGTTTTTGTCATATACAATTACAGGAAGTCTCAGAAAAGTGTAACAACATTATGATTGAACATAGTGTGTTTCCTCAATTTTATTCAATTAAATGTTTTATTCAGTATCGCAAAGCTAATTAACAAATAAGTTTCGCTGTAAACATTGAAAATAAATTATTTGATATTTAATAAACACTAAATGAATGATTAAACTGCAGTATAAATCTTTTAGGCACACACTGTATCGAGTGGTGAGACCTAAATATAAAACGTGCGCTCCACTGCCTACGATCATCTCTCGACGTCTGTGCGCATTGACATAGTCTAGTACGAAGCATGTTACGTATCGCATATCTAGATTTCCACGGGGACAATCTCGTAAATTGTACACCTCCCCAAATGTTTTGATGACTTTATATTACATGATATTCTATAGATCAAACTGATTTGAAACGGCTTTTGAGAGCCGTAACTTATGTCGTATTGTACAGGTTTATGAATTTATTTTCACTCTAGAGACAAGTAAATTATTTTTCACCATGACCATTAATATGCAAAGGAAACAATGCAGAGTGGACAATTTTACATAGACTTCTCCTTGTATGTCTCTTAGTAACTCTAAGCCTGAACTTACTTCGTAATTGAAAATTGTGCGTAATGTGTAGGAAAGTCCAGTCAACGCTGAGATGAAGACTTCCGACGATGTTTGAGGCACCAGCTCTAGCTCTTTACACCGAGCATCGCACCTACTCAGTGCGCGCTGCTGTCCTTGTCATGTGGACCCATTTCGCTTCCTCCAACCAATATTGAAGAATTCTATTGGTACGCCTTAGATTATTCTCGCACGACAGGTGTTAAATTCAAGTCTCTTGGGGATAAATATTCCTGGTTTCTCGCACATCAAACGGCACGCGTACACTTTCATCGACTCGACTCAGAAGCAAGTGAAAGCAGTAAAAGCTACCAAATAATGCCCACCATTCACGTATTTCCAATTTTACATGTACCAACATTCAGTCCAATGTGTAATACCATCACTGTTTTTATTCCGTGAATACCATAATGTTAATTCCTAATTCTGCAATAACGTATAACATAGTTAGAAAATTTGTATTTCAATAAATAGCTGTAATATAAATACAGTATATGTCGATGAGACTGTTGCCATTTTATAATTAACGAATGGAGAGATAGGAGGTCATCTTAGCGTCATTATTAGTTTCCTTTCTGCTTGTGTCAACACCAGTAGCCTCCATTGAAATTTAATATGCGAAAGGAATATTAAAGAACATGAAAAGTTTTCGACGAGCCCTCCTTATTATACGTCATTGATGCAAACATTTCAAGCCTGCAAAAGGTTTCTTCACTGTTGCTACTGCCTTGAATGAAATAGCACACATCCCAAAATTTCATATCCTTCTCCCATCAGCCACTACCCATGAGCCATAGCTTCGTTCAGTTTTATCCCTTTCCTTTTCGAACGTTAGTGAACTTCACAAAGGACACAAATTAGGGTTAACATTCGCGTATCTTCAACGGAACCTCATTGTGTGGAGCATCCGGAGCATGCCAGCGCCGCCCTTCTCAGCAGCGTTGTTGCCGCACGTCGGCGTCGCGCGCCCGCTGCTGATGTGCGGGCATCGCGCGTCTCTGTTGCGCTATGTCGTCTTTGTAATGCGTTTTTTACCAAGCGCGTATTTTCAAAGGCACTGCACCATTTTTCTCGCTCACAAAACGCTGTTTGCGCAACTGAAGCCTCGTTGACAGGCGGCCCAAGGAACGTCAGTTCTTCTTCATTAACTGGCGCTCCGGCCATCCCTCTGTCTGTCCCTCACAGCTTCCGTCCATCCGCCCGTCCGTAAATCCGCGTATCTTCTCTTTTGCGTGTGTTGAGCCCTGCTGTGTGTATGCCGCTGCATCCATTGCTTTCATGATCGTTAAATACCTGCCTGTTTATTTTGTGAGTCCACCCACGTATATAAAGCACGGTTTCGGTCAATCGTCGCTTGTTGCTCTGTCCTTGCCTCGAAACTTAACTTTGGATCTGAGAAGTAATGCAACCAGTGACATTGCTCTGGTAATGTTAGACACTGTGCAGTGTACGCAGCAGCACCCCCAAGAATTGGAATCATAATTAGAACTTACTTAAATCAAAATTGATAGAGTGTGATGGCTCTTGAACAGCGACTTTCAGCTGTTATTATACCAACAAAAGAAAAACTCTTTTATTGGCAAAATATTGTTCTAACTGTAAAGGCTTCAATCTTTTTCATATGAGCCAGAGTAATGCGTTTCATTGATTGGTATGTGTAAAATTTTGTCATAGTGCATACTAAGTCTGCGTGACGATAGAAAGGGTGCTGCAGAAGTCCACTCACAGAAATTCTGAACTCATCCAGAATTTTGAAATCAAATCATATTGTATTTATCATAATTCTGACTGTCTTAAACATTATCACGAACTATTCAATTCAATAGGCCTTACGCTGTGTTTCATAACTATCTTAAAAAATCCGAAGCAAATAGGTATGGCTCAAATTTGTGATGTTTTTATACTTTGAAAATTGCAAGGGTATTGTTGGAATTTTTTGCGTGATGCTCTTTCTAAAAGATAAACAACGCTGTTACATTTGCGTTCATTCTGGATGCATTTTGATGTGCCTAGATTTTTTTCAAAATCTCTGATTACTAAAAGCGCAGATAAACTTTCCGCTTCTGTGCGTTGATTACACTGCGTATTTTATTTGCATATTTATGTGCATCTTTTGCGAATGATGCACTAGCGCCGCTTGGCGCTCTTGGTCATTATTTGTGATGGACTGAATTTCTCAATTCGATGCGTGGGCGGCGTGTAACTCGTTGTTGCAGGGTTTTTCAGGCAACAATCCATAAAGGCCTTTATGTCTCTGAAATTATCTAAAATCATAACTCAAAAATCGTTCAAATGGAAATTGAACTGTAAGTCATTAAAAATATATATATTTGTTCCCGAATTTACTTTTGAATGCTACGTGTATGAACATAGTCCCTGCAGATCTAACGACTGTTGTTTACGCGTAAATATTTTTTGTCATATGAATAAGAATTGTGTGTCAAGTGGGATTAAATTGAGCGAGCAGCCTGAAAATTCAGGCAAAGCGATGTTACATTGTGCAGAGTACGCCCAAACAACTTATACCCTCAAGGTTTACGTA
Source organism: Orchestia grillus (assembly GCA_014899125.1). Classification (NCBI taxonomy): domain Eukaryota; kingdom Metazoa; phylum Arthropoda; class Malacostraca; order Amphipoda; family Talitridae; genus Orchestia; species Orchestia grillus. Next base: position 34,791 of record VOMN01045929.1, on the reverse strand, counting down.
ACTACGTGCACCCTCTCTCGTAGCCTGCCGCGGCAAGCGTTAGCTCATGAGTGCATATAAACGCAGCCACAAGTATCAAGCTTTTCCTGAGTGTCGGGATTTCAAGAAAAAAGTCGATCGTCTAAAATGTTTTCAGACGAACATAGCTGTGGAATGTTTGAATTAAAGCCATTCCACGAGAACTCGAACATTGTCACACAAAACCGACGAGTGTGACGCGTGATTATAACGAAGTGGCGCTACGACGAACTGCGTTTGCTGAAACGTAAGGAATGCTAATGGGTTGAAATGTACATATGTGCTACCACGAAGGTCATAGAACATTCCATGTTGAAACAAATGAGAATAAAGCTCACAGTTTTGAGGATATAGAAGCGGCTTTGCTTTAAAGCTACTGACTTCGCGTGGGTAACTCCGCAACCGTCAAATGGCGGAGCATGCGAGCGGACGGGCAGGTCACATGTGCGGAACATTACCCCTCCAATCGCGAAGACTCATTTTAATGTGAAATTTTCTCTGGCACAGATGTAGATCACCAGCCATGGCCACCGATGCCTGCATTATCAGTTCCACTCTTACGCTCGGTCTTTCAGTCTCACTGCCTTCCATTTTTTAAAGGTCAGAAAAAAAACAGCTTTCCGAAAAAAGAGCTTGAGCCGCTACACAGCAATGATTGCCTCTGCATTTCTTTTCTTCCTGTGCTCTGCCTGCGTGAGAGATCAGGTCCGGATTTTATGACCGAGATTTTTCCAAACTTGACACATCAGTGATCGCGTCTAGGGCATCGAGGTAAAATTGCTTCACACAAGCATTTTTTCAGCCGATGTTTAGGAAACTATGAGTCTTATCGCTTGTTTTCAGGTTACAGTGAGTATTTTTGTTCTGTTAATGTTTGCAGTATTTTTTATTTGGTCATGCTGAATTTTTTAATCTGCTGGGCATTAGAGTTCAATGTAGCTTGCACTACATAATTATGTAAGCAGGTGAAAAGCTTTTACACTTCTCCGTCAATTTTGCCTACTCCATTAATTGCATTGCAATTTCTTATTGATAATTCGAGTCCTCTGCCTCCGAAAAACTTAATTTCCATTTGTGCCAGAGAATTTCCATTAGAGAAATATCTTTTTACTTTATCTCCTATAATTGGCATTGTGCGTGTATCACGATATCATGAAGTAATAATTGGCCATGAACGTCGGCATACCGGCTTCTCAAAGGCTTCAATTATCAGACAGAAATTACCGGTACTCAGCTGTTCATTTCACGAGGAGTATTCAACTTCAATGGAGAATAAAAAAGATTACACCGCAATGTCAAGTAATAGAACACATTCAAACGAATTTAAAAGTGAACGTTTTAAGCAGTTTTTCGTCGATCATAAATCTGAAATAATTTAAAATAATTCTGCAATCTTGTTTACGTAATTGTTTCAACAGAAATAGATTTATATGCACCATTAGAATCCGAGATTCGGAAAAAAATTACGTGAGATGGAGGGAAGGTTTTAGCAACAATTAAAAGCCCATTGACTCAAGGCAAGGTTTTTTGGAAAGATCTAAGAATCTGAAGTCCGTCGGATGCAGAAGATACTTTCATGCCTTGCACCATTCCAGTGTGCAATGTTGTCTTATCCAGTAACATCGATATGGTATATACTATAAAGCTTATATAATAAACTTGAGATCTGAGCAATGTGCTACGTGCAATAATTAAAGTACATATTTTATTGTATAAAATACACTAATGTCACATCTGCCCATTGGTATACGTAATCATTTGGCTCAAATCAAGTAATCATTGAACCATAAGCATGCTTAAACAGCGATGTACGGAACCATGTGTAACGTTTACTCAATGCTGCAATATATTTCGTACACGACTCGTGCTCAGTGATGTACTAGACCATAAATGTTATTTTTACATTTATTCACTCTATCATATGGCTCAGTCTATGCTCATCAATGAAAGCTTCTCGCCTCAGTTTCTGAACGAAGACAACGATGTTAGAAGTATCAACAAGTGCTTGGAACTACTGAAACAATGCTACATTCGAGATGTAAATTTCTTTGTAGAATTATCGACGTTTGCATGAAAATTCAGATGATAAATTGAATTGAACATAGTGGTGCAGTTTCCGGAAAATCCCAAAGGGAATTGTTCTTTATCAAAGGATGCGAGTCGTCTCCGAATTAATGAGACAAATTATTTTGAAAATCTGTAATGACCCGTTTCTTGTGACTTGCTATTTCAACTTAAAATTACATCCTGAAAACAAAGACACTTGTGCATCAAAATTTAATACCTGTACGAACTGCAAGTAAGAACTTGTTTGCAGTTAAAAATAGTAGCATTACTGTTTGACAGGACAAGCTTTGGGAGTTTTTTGTACCTATCATTCATGTGCCTATGAGGCTCAAAATGGTGCTTAGAGTTTCTAAACTAATGGACATACGTTCCTTGTAAATTAAGACTGCATAGTATTCATCGAGGATCAAAAATTTTGTGAGTACTGAATTCGAGTTATCCTGATGCACCAATTATACGAGTATAATAGTCATTAAGTGCAATTATATTTAAGTAATCTGAATCGATCAACACAATTCATGTTGCGATGATGTTCATAATATGTATTTTACTAAGTAATTTTGCTCTTCCCAGCCATTCACGGCTGTCATATTTGGCTACGGTCTTTTAGAAGGATCATATGTATTATGTTTGCATTCAATCTTAATATTTTGTAATAGAATTCTATCCAAACTCCTTGTGTGGATTATACGAATGCGTAACGCGCAGAATTTTTTCATTCGACAGCACTTATTTGCTCTCGAGTTGTTGTTTCCCAGGCGAGGCACGGTCGTCCAGAACCCTAACGTAACCTGAGCCCTGCGCGCACGTGCTCGTCGCGGATCTCTCTCATATCGTCCAAGTCTATGAAAAAATTTTTTCTATCCGTGGGATCAATGGCGGCCCTCATTTTTTCCGTGCTGCGTGGAAGCACTCAAAACAAAAGGTTCTTTTTAAGAGCATCAAAGCATAATAAAAAATTAGAAAGAGGACTTTTTGGATCCATCAATGTGACCGAAATCAAATTAATGCGCTGATGAGAAAGTGGTCTTTGGAAGCGCATTTGAAATGAAATGGTAGTGTGATTTACGCACAATATGAAACTATCTGTCTATCCAATGATATTCCTTCTAACGGTGTTCTACCTTGCATTTATTTACAGATGACATTTACAATGGAATCCATTTGCAATGCTGTTATTGCCAGAGCTGATCTTAGTATACTTTTTTATTACCGACCCATGCTTGCGCCGTTGTCAGCTCGTGGCAGCAGCATCGTGCCAGCAGACTGTCCTGTCATTTATCTGTCCTTCCCGTCACGTCTTCAGTATGCGTTCATCACTGCGTCTGTTCTTTCAACTGTGTATTTAGTCTAATCATAGGTTTCCCCATAATTTTTCGTAGCTGTCTCAGGATCCGATGATTGTCGGCTGTGTCAACGATTTTCGTCCGTTTTTTGTAGTGCGAAATTCTCGTAATTCAAAAACATACGTACACATTGTATACAGCGCACACCAAGTTTTGATAGCAATAAATTTCAGAAAGACTTGATAGAAACGAGCTTCAAAAATTGCAACTTGTTAACATAAATATTAACAAGTTTGAAGAGATTTGCTCAGAGTGAACGAGCCCAAGTTATACTTTGTACTTAATGGTTAGTTTGTAGATGTCAACGCAGTACTTTGATGGGTCATAATTAAATTATTATCAAGAATGATTTCCAGCATCAACACTGTTGAGGGGTGTTGAAACAACTCAAAGAATTTATCAAAAGTGTTACGACTTTATTTCCTTTAAATCCGTAAAATTTGAAAATAAAGCTTTTCACGTGAAATTCTTGTGGACTCTTACGATAAAATAGGTCATTTTAATCCTCTCCGAGTTATAATGCCTTATTGTTCAATAATTTGCATCATTTAAATAGTAGTTCATAGACAAAAGTTTGTATCGTTCATAAGCTAATCCTCAGATTCACTGTTCCACTACATGTGGCCGAAGTTAGAAATTCAGCGGCAATTACTCAGTTTTGTTCCAAGTTCACACACTCACCCAATGATTTTTCCATGGTACAGCATCGAGAATTTTACAGTCATGCGTCTTGAGTTTCATGGTGACTTTGAATGAATGTAATTCGTACAAATTGACAAAGTTGCGAAATAGGACAGTGTATGCAATAGAAACGAGCCAGGCGGCCATTATTAGGATTCTAACCAAGTCCCGTGGCGTAGAGTTTGGAGATAATTATTAGGTTTGGGTATTTACATTTACAGTAGGTATGAACGACTTACCTATTCTAATCTATCTACCTAGCGTACTTATTTACGGTAGGCTTGAGCAAAGCTCATAACGACTTTTGAAATTGTCTGTCTTAATTTGAACAGCATTACACTCAAATCCAAATCTAAAGTTCAGTTCACGGTGGCGATGCAGGTCGTAAAATTCTACAGTCGGCAAAAGAGAGTTTTAATTTGCAGAAACATCCCTTTGGACACCTAAGTAGTAAAAGTTGGGATGAGCAGTTAATTAGATTCTATTAACTAAGCGAGAAAACGCCCGAGTTTTACTCAAGATCAATTGCGACACATGCAGTGAGACACGTTGTCAACTGTAACGTTATCGCTTAGCTTTAATTCGAGCTTTCTAGCCTTTATATTTCAGTTCGCTGTACTGAACATTTACGCTCATTCTCCGAGAATATTTGCTATTTTCACTTGAATAAGTGTTCCACTTCAAGCCTTTGATGCAAAATTCACGCTGCAGGAGGCATTCGCGATTGATGCGAAGTTCATTGATTTTCTCTGGGAATATTTCGTTGCACTCAGCAGCACGTAATTCTTAATGCCTTTTCTGGAATTATACAGCAGGTGTTTAGCAATGAATGTTGCTAGAATTATTTAAAAAAATAAAATGCCAAAATACAAGATTAATTTTCTTCGAGAATAGTACAGACGAAATTTTTAAACAATTTCGATCATAACTTGGTATAATATGGACACTGTTTTGGAAACATCTACACCGTTAGGCGAAGCGCTTATGAACTGCATGACGATACCGTACTTAGGTCTCATAGAGGTATCATTAGCAGCAATGTTCCAGGAGTATACTTCATAAATTTCGACTTTAAAATTCTTCCACCAAACAGGATGATACGAGAAAAATGATCAATTGTTGATAACGTATTTAGGTGTTAACGCTACACTTGGACTAGGGGAACAAAAATCACTTGAAATGGTACGTATATACACGGTAGGTACTTATATTATTTCACAGACCCTTCAAATATTTAACAAACTTTCAGTCATTTTTTCTGTAGTGCCTTGTACTTTAGCAAGTGAATTTTAAAATTTTGATTCGCTTTAGGTGATAAAATCAACTTTGTACTTCACTGCTTGGTTGCAAAAAAACACTCGCCAAGCTGATGTAGAAAAAAGCGCATGTGAAGCCTCAAGGTCCATAAATTGACAGTAGTTGTTATTTTATACGAGAGCTTCTTTCGCTCCCTGATTTTGCAGGTACTGAGCACTCGCCCAAGCTGCTTCCGCTGCATTCCGATAAATGTTATGGATTTGGGAGCGACAATGGCGTAGCTGAGAGACCATTAAACCTATTGCTTCTAGGTCTTTCCTTTGGATTTCCTTCGTGTTGCACTCGGGTGGGGATGCTTGTGAACTATGCATTACTACGCCTTAGTACTACAAAATGTGCGCGCTAGGCTTGCATCTTGAATAAGTTTTCAATGATGTACAGAGTCTGGCAATCCTATTGTTCACACGCATTCTCACGGTCTAAAACGTTGCAACATTTCAATTTTGACTATTTCAGTGGCGTCGTAACTTCGTACGTAGGATTGTGATATTGTAGGATTGTGTGTGAATGATAGGATTGTGTGGCTAGATGACCGTGTAATATCACGAAGGAATATTGCGCGTTGGCAAGACATATGTAGGCCGGGGCTAATGCATGAATGAAAGATACGTCAAAATTAAATTACTATCTCTTCTCAAATGGCTTCTGATTTTGACTATTACCAGAATTGCGAGTAATTGATCTTAGTAGAGTTGGTAGAAAAACTTATTGTCACTTGAAAAGAATCCTTACTGAAATGAGTCTTCGAGCTCATTTGAATTATCATTGGTCTCTAAGTTTTTGAGAGAGCTGTCAGCAAGCAAATCTTTGAAAGTATTATACGTACACCTTTCTAGAGTGCAGACAGAAAAATAAATATAATTGCACACACAAAATCAGTACTTGTCTGACGTGCCATTCTGCCACCCAGAGGGTGGGATGGACTCCAGGCTCACTGTATTGCAGAGAGTACCATAGCTCACCGATGGGGGCAGGGAGCTGTGGTGCTGGGCTGCCTTGTATATACATACGTTAAGAGGAACGCGCTAGCATTCCTTATATTTTATGCTCTCTACGAATAAACTAAATGATTTGGTCTTTTGGCATGTTGGAATATTTTTTAGAGGAGACGCATGTTGGTGTGTTGGATTTGAAAAATATTGCTGAAAATGGTGCAGTTATAATCGTGCTGTAAAAATCCGTGAAAACGCATCAGGAAATTTATTCAAACGACTACGTGGATAGGTAAATTCATCGGATGATATTCGCGATAGTACTATGGCATAATTATTGATAATAATGGATTCAATTTGTACAAGTAAGTTAACAAACTTCAGAAATTTAAGCCAGTAGACAAATTATTAAAACAATTAATTATCTCGTGAAAGCTTAGTGATAGATTCAATCAATGAATTCTATCACACGCTTTGAAATTGAGAGAAACATAAAACTTAGCATATAATTTTATTGAACACTTTTTATTTCCAAGGTTAAAGTTACTTTATTAGAAATTCAGGGAAAATATTAGCTTATCTAAATCCCATGCTTAAAAGCTTGCATGAGAAACGAGGTCTAAAATTGAATAGAATAATTCATGGCTTTCGAATTTATTTCTTGTCAAGTTTGTGGAAGCTAATTAATGAAATGTTAGCAAGCTTGCAGCGCTGGGGAGCACAGCGCACAGCTTACAAATCCTAGGAAACGAGTTCACCGTCTTTTTAGTTTAGCATGAAGTCAAGGGGAGAGGCTTGCTTCTCATTACGAACACCCCTACAGCTTTTCATTACCAATACATCAACAGATTTTCATTGTGAACTCATCAACAGCTTTTCATTGTGAACTCATCAACAGCTTTTCATTGTGAACACATCAACAGCTTTTCATTACCAACACATCAACAGCTTTTCATTACCAACACATCAGCACATAAACTGGCTTTCATTTAGAACACATCAGCACATCAACTGCTTCTCATTATTAACACATCAACAGCTTTTTATTACGAACACATCAACACATCAACTGCTTTTCATTACGAACACATCAACACATCAACTGCTTTCCGTTACGAACACATCACATCAACTGATTTTCATTACGAACAGAAAATATTATAACATCAATACAAAACTTCCTTTTTTAGTTTTGAGCATACCTAAAAATCAGCAGTTCATATTGAATATAAATTTTAAGTCCTAAAAGAAAATCATAATTTAGCCATAATATAAAACTAAACTGTACATTTAGCAAAAATATTGAAAGATTGTCCTGTACAACTCTTTCTTTAGCAAGAAGAGTTCTTGGAAAATTTGAAAGACTTTTTAGAACAGGAAATTAAAATATCTTTTATTTATGAGCTGCTTTTCAACTCAGCTATGTGATTATACAACGCTTAAATTCTTCGAAGAGTACAGTCTGCTTTGAAACGACACTTTGGTTGCATGTCGAATAACAAATGTACGAGTAAAATTGTCAGTATTCTGCTCAGCTGTGATGAACAGCTGAGCCTTCGAAAGAGTGAGCCTTTTATTTATTTATCAATTTATGTTTGTGTTCATCAATACATTTTTGCATTCATTGAACTTAAAGCGTCCGACTTAATCGCTACTTATTCCAGGGCTGAATTCCAGAGACGGTGAGCTAAATGAGTATTTTGACAGCGTGCATTTTCAGTCTCGCCCAGCGGACTGACTGTCCATGAACACCCAGGTTGTACAAGCGTTTAGGCTTAACTCAGCTGTCCTAATAAAGCAGTAAAATCTTGGAAATGAGAGATCTGGCAGACTACTTCTATTGCGGAGCTCCCATTGCACATACTCCTGGCACGTGTGTGGAGGTGGGATTCGCACGGGATATTTCTCACATTAGTATGGGTAAGATTCGATACACCTCTTTTATTGCGAAGCTCCTAGAGTAAGTGTTGAAAATGGCACACAAGTTTCTTGGTGTGACCGAAGTGACGGTCTTTAGACACGCTGGAGGGTGCAATTTTCTGTGTACTATTATATTAAGATATTTAAAAAATTTGAAATGGATTTAAGCGCAATGTATGATAACTTCGCAGCAGTTCAGCCACTTTATCTCACGTGGGAAACGCGTTTAGCAAGCAATTTCGTTTAATAAATTTTAAAACTAGTAGATAATTGCGATTGAATGACAACATTCAATGGAGCGGATACACGCGTTGAGGGCTAAGTCTCGAAAGATGCGTGTAGTCACAGCCACTTTAGCAGCGAGGATAAGCTCGAAAACTTATTACCGCTAATTCAGACGACTCAAAAATTTATTACGAGAGCTATGCTGCAAGCTGACTTTATGCAGTAACAAATTTTCAAAAGCTTTTGATGAAAAAATTAAGGTCTAGCACTGCTAATTAGGGAATCAAGTTTGTTATCTACCGGATTAACTATCATAGGTACCAAGCATCTCAATTGAATTTCTAATATACCTCTTTGTTCTCAATTTCAAAATTCAGCTCCCAGAATTCAGAGCGATATTGCTGTGGTTCAAAGAACTTACTCTAATAAAAATCATTCAAGTATTGTTTCTTATATTTTTTTATAATATATAATTTTACTCTTAACACTCAAAACGTGAAAGAAATGCCAAAATTTGTAAGCGTATGAGTTACTTTGAAACCTTTGAAGCAGTACATTCATATATATACTGTACACATATGCACTTACACATGCAGTACGTGCCGTACTGACGCTTAAGGGCGGTGCTCACTCTGAATTAAATATTCTAGCAATTACATTCTTCTTCTATGACAAACTATGAAAATAATTCATCACTGTGATTGTTCGTATGATCATAAAGCTATAAATACGAACACTTTTTATATTTTGGCAAATGTTTTGATGGTGTCTACCATGTTGGCTAGGTACGACCCATGCCTACATTATGTACCCTTACACTCGTTCAGAGAAATTTCCTGTTTCATCGTGAGGGAAAAAAGCATTGGGGACTTTTTCCCTCAGAAAATAGCATGTATTCTCTTGGAGCTTTCTCCTAGGAAAACTTGACGTGAAGTAAAGTTTTCAACTTATGACCATCCTCCGTCGCTTTGTACAACTTCATGAGGAAACGAAGGCAAATTTATTGTTATTCCAATGACGGGACTTTACTCCAGCCATCTCACACACCGATGCGCCGCACCTGCCACGCTCCTATTGCGGTCGAGTTATTCATTAAATTTCGAGGCTTAAACAATATAGAACATACTAGAAGCCTAGCATTTTTAATTTGACAAAGTATTGGTAATGACAGTGCTCTAGGAATACCCGGCAGAGCTGAGCATGCCCGTCTAGTTGAATTTGCAGGTACATTTGGATCATGTCGAGTTGCTTCAAGCACGGCGTCGCAAAACTAACCCTTCAGTTTTTACAGCTAATGCGCTGGAAAAAAATGTCTTCCTGTTCTCCAGCATCCTTTAACTTGGGAAACTAACGGTTATCTTCCCTTTTTAGTTCGTGAAGCGTAAGGCTGAGTAGGGCGAAGCGGATTTTGTTCAGCTACTCGAACACGACGCACATGAGGTGGACATATACGACGGGGCTTCAAAAAGTTCGTGGAAAAATTCTATAACTTAAAATGGAATGATTGAAAAAGACAGACGAATAACTACTGAGTCAGTAGCAGATAAACTTCACATCTCTGTAGGTTCTGCAAACACAATTCTAGCGGAGAGTTTGGGGCTAAGCAAGCGTTCCGCTAGATGGGTCCGTAGGCTGTTGCGCCCAGATCAGCAGCAAGTTGTTGTAGTTGTAGTTGTAGTGAAAGCAGCGCTTCAGAAACTCAGTCTATCTCGCACCGAAAGAGTAGGGACCATTTAGTATGGACTTAGGAGAACGGGGATTCTATGCACAGGGTGTGTTCCCACACAAGATCCCCTGCGCATAGAAACAGCAAGTTAAGAAGGAAGAGCAAGAAAAGACAAATAAGAAATAGCGAAGAAGGAATGAAAACGGAAGAAAGCAAAGTGGGCACGAAAGACAGAAGTCCCGAAGGCCTATCTAAAGCTGAGGTACCCTAGCAGTACTCCCCTGGGGGCGCTAGTCCCCATAGCATAGGATAGGCAAACCTAACTAACCTACCTCTATTGCCTATGGCCTATCCTATGCCCCCTGAGGGGGATCAGCAGCAAATGTGGGCAGATCTTTCCATGGAAATTTAGAACAAGTGGGATGAGAATTCGGAAGCTTTTCTGCAAATAACGGTGACCGAGGATGAAACATGGCTCTACCGGTGCGATCCCGAGGATAAAACTCAATCAAAGCAGTGGCTGCCCCGGGGCTGAAATGGGCCAGTCACAGCAAAATCTGAACGTTCAAGAGGCAAAGTCATGGCCACTGTCTTCTGCGATGCAGAGAGATTTTGCTAGTTGACTTCCTCGAGAACAAGAAGACATTTACATCTGCTTATTATTGAGGAATTTAGAGAAAACTGAACAGGAAAATCTGACAAAAACGCCCTAGAAAGCTGCATCAACAAGTCTTCCACCACGATAATGCACCCACTTATGATGCTCGGCAAAAACGAGCTATGGCATCCAGATATCCACCTCACAGCCCTGATTTGGAGCCACCCGATTTCTACTGTATTTGTTTCCAAAGTACTGAAAAAATATTTGAAAGGGGCCAATTTTCCATCAATTGAAGGTTTCAAAAGAGCTGCTCTGACATGGTTCAAATCACAAGACCTTCAGTTCTATACAGACGGACTTATAGGCTATCAACATCTGGAGAAATGTATTGACCTTAATGGAGCATATGTTGAGAAATAAAGGTCATAACTGAAATGATTTTCCCGTGCCATTCTTTTTCCATGTACTTTTTGAAGCCCCTTCATATGAGAAATGTACTCATGCCTGTACATAGCGAGCGCTTACACGTGTTCATCAAGTCACACCACGTATCTTGTAGCTGCTACGAGGACGAACGTTTCTTGCGCCTGATTGTTAAAGGCTTTACAGCGATGATATCTACTTTTGAAGCATGATTCGTCAAGACTCGTTCTCAATCGGAAATTACGCCTCGGTCATTTTGGTGCTAGGCACTAACTGCTTTACTTCAGGTTGATCCTGTTCTTACCCCACGGAATTTCAAAATAAACTTTAAAAGCTCTCATAGCGTTGCTTGTATGTTATTGTACGAACGCTTTTCTTCTCTCAGTTTGCTGCTCCATGTACATAAGAAGACTGTAAGCAACCAATTCTTATATTTATTTACTTTTCCTGATACGATAGTAATTTTAAAAAGTTCAAATACTTCGAAAACGGCAATTTTGTCACTCGTGGGTGTAAAAACCTAAACAGGAAATCTTTTTCCATTCGCTGCACTGCATTGAATCTCCACACAATTTGTGATTACGTCATAAGCTAGAGTTGATTGAAACATTATTCAAAAGTGATAATTATCTTGACCAGATTGATTACAGAATAAAATCGAAAGACGTGAACGCTATACGCAAAGTACAACTTCTGTTTCGTAAATTCTGTAAAGTATGGATGATGTCTTAATATACAGCTTTCTTAAGGGAGAAATAATAAAACAAACGTTCATTTTCTTAGTGTAAACTGGCATACGACATAGTTGCATTCCGTTCGCTTTTGGCTAAAAAGAACAGTCAGCGCTAACTTCTGCATGTTCGAGAGGTACAGTGAGGGTAGAGTTAAGGACTTTCCGTCCTCAAAACTCACACCAGTAAACTTTTGAATGCACTAAAAAGGTGAGTCGCAGAGCATCAGTGTCGGCCTACCGAAGGAGAAGCAAATAGTTTAACAGTATCGAATTTCAAGAGAATGGCTAGACACAAAGAAAATATCTGAGACATTTCAGGAGAGAAGCAAGCGATCGCCTCCCAGAGCTGCAAATCAGGCTACGAGTACTTCGAACGCAGAAAAGATAGGCGGCTGCTCTAATTTAGGCATCGGTGGGCACGGAGCGCTGCGACTTGGAGACACACAAGATATCGAATACCGATGCTGGTTCAATGCAACAAACGGTCTCGGTGCATGCTTTATTTATAAGAGCACGCAGCCTCGGACTCGGAATGCCTCAGCTGGGAAAACTTTAGGGCCGGTGAGGGGAGCTGTCTGCCTTCGCGGTAAAGAATTAGGAAATTCATGGTCGGAGAAAGTCAAGCTCGGCAAGAAAAGGCCAATCAGGAAATTGTTTCACATCGAAGAGAAGTGAACTCAAGATCGAGCTACAGGAAGGCGCAATAAGAGGAATTTGTTTTCGGCTAAAGGAACGAGCAATCGAGCAATTAATCTAAATCTACGTCGGAACTAATTGAACCAAGGTTGACCGTCACAAATTTGTAAGCCTCTAAGTGCTTTGTTTGTTATCGTGGAGAAGTTCTTTAATTGTCAACTTTTACTTGTAATCAACTGAAAAAGGCAACAAACGTTTTTTAGTAAACATATATCTCCTCTGCTGTAATAACTTCAATAATATCAGCTATTATATAAGGAACGGAAACAAAACACTGAACACATTTCTACCCGAAAAGTATTAGATGAATTTGTTGCAAAATTTTCACCGAATGCATATGGGTAATCAACGTGTGTAAACTATGTACATACAAGATTTGGCGGGGCTGCATGCATGATATCTCGGTTATTTTGGGATATTAACGGAAAGAGGAGAAGTTCCTGTAATATGAGGAGTCATACCGCCAAATCTTGGTACAACCCTCACGGAGAAATTTTAGGCCAATGTATATTTCGTTATCAAATATTTTTGCAGAAAAATTCAATTTCCTTTGTTTACGACTGCGAAAATTGTCAGGCTGACTTTGGATGCCTGATGCAAATGACCGATTAGGAAATTGTTTCATATCGTTGGAAGTAAACACAAGATTGAGCGAAATGGAGGGACAATGGAGGGAGCTTATTCTTGGCCTGTAAAATGCCGTAGGAAATTGGTCTAAATCTACAGGAAAAAATAGTTGAGCCTCGGTCGCTGGAAGTCGTGGTAACTAATAAGGAAATTGTCGCTATTCAAGGAGACGAAGCTCACAACGGCTGCACCCCCACGTGGTGCGCTACAGAGGCGAAGTAATGCGTCGCCAAACGGACATCAAATTAAGAAGTTGAGAGACAGTATGTTTTCAAAATACGAGCTGTGACGAAGTCAGGTCAAAATGTAATTTCAAAACCACATCCAAATGCGATTGAATTAACTTGATCAAATTCAAAATGTAGTTTCCATACGTGCAAGACAACGCATTATAGATGCTATAAAAATATGACGATCGCTGTTCTAAGAAAGTTTAAATATTATCCAAATCAGACTGATGTTGCAGACGCTCTTTTACCGACGTCCGAGCAATAAGGAGCTATAATATTCAGAAAATGTAGCTCTCACTTTTCTTGGTAACCCATTAATTTTACAGTGTGATATTAATACATTTTTCCTGGATTTTGTTACACATAATTATCGATTTTTAAAGTAGTTGTACAAAAATAATATTTGTGAACCGATATTTCATTTGAATCCTTATTTTTAGAAACAACTGAAATGTCTTTGCCAGTACTTGGAGGTAAATTCTGTTTTTTTACGACATGAATCTTCCTTAAATAGCGTTGTACGTTTTTCCTGCCATGTTGATCCTGTCAGACGGACTTGCAACAACTTCCAATTCAATTCCCAGACATTAATCATTTCATTGAAAGATATCGTCTGGGATAGATCACGTTTAATTTCTTCCGTCCGTTCTGAAACGATTCGACAGCCGTCAACATATACCCTACATTATATGTAAGATATATTCAAAAAGCAGAATTTTTAAGTAAGAAATTAAGGATTTTTTCCTATTGTTTGTAGCTGAGATTTTCGGTGTTTACCGTAACCAAAAAATATTATTTATTTACCGGAAACCATTTCTCTTTTCAGTTATTTAGAATCTTTTCTTCGAGAGGCTGGGAGCTTTTCATCTCTATTCTAAAAGCGAAATTAAAGCATTCCTTCCTTAGCTGCTAGATATTTTCTCTTTTTTTAAATATTCCATCAGAAATGTTTTCAAAACTTGCTTCGACCGTACTTTTATCGCGTGTAGTCTATACAGTTGTTTGATCGTCACCAGGTTAAAGATTATTGAGTCTTGTGTTTGAGAGCGATTTTATTCAGCCTTCATGACAGTAGCGTGACTCATGAAAGGAAGTTCAATTGTCCCTTCTTAAATTTTATCATTTCATTCGTGCGCGAGTATAAATTGTTGAACAAAAATGTCTTGTCGTGCTCAAAATTGCGAAGAGAAATTAGGTTTGATAATGTAACTTTTACACCTTGGACATCTGAGATGCGTCGGGCATCAGTTACTATTTCTATTTTCAGTAGTAATACGAACGCAATGGAAGTTTAATAATAGAGCTCGCAATACGCGGCGTTATTAATTTTCTTCTCCTCGCCTTCGTTTTAAAAGTGAAGCACATATAATAGCCTCAAGTCAGTTGTCATAGTTTATCTTGAGAATAATTATACAACACGCTCTCGTTATGATGGAGATTTTTTTGCGACTTTCGGTCAATTTCAAAATTTACAATTAAATTTTCAGGGTCAAAGAGCTCTCAGTTATGTAAATACGGATGAAATTAAGTACAGTTACAAATATTGGTTTAACGTCTCGCTCAATCATTTGTCTGTACTGGAGAAATTTGTTATCATTTAGCTATAAGACTTTCACTTTTTTTCGAACGCAGTAAATTTTGGGTAATAATTCCAAATATTTACAGTTAATAATTCGAAACTTTGGAATTGTTAAATATATTTCTCCAACCTTTGCTTGAAAAGCACACTTAATCTTGCTTCTAGTTGTCGCTGTAATCAACAGACGAAGTATTCCGTTGTTACGTTAGCTCGATTGCAGACGTCAATGCGTGCATGTTCAGATTGAAGCAACATTCTTTACAGAGCTCGCTGACTGTACCTCTACTACAAAATCCGTATCTACACTTTGTTAACTCGGTTCTTACAAGGTGCGTTTGCTCGACATTTACTTTGCAATTGAATATCAGGACTGGCATTTGACTTGTTTTTGAATTATGGAAGCTAGCTAGAAGGGCATCAGGTGAAGAATCAGTGAATATTTTGTAACTTATTTCATTGTAACTTCAATTGCAAGATTTCAGTCACTAAAATTTTACCTTGCATTCAAATGAAGCAGGAGGTTTACTCTTTACTAGAGCAGCAATTGTACATCTTCCTAGCAACAGCCTGATAACCTGCATGTTTTCCCATTTTCCCAAGCAATTGTCATTCTCCATTTTCGGTCTCAACTCGGCCCGTTACCGCTCAGGTTCTTGCCCAACCAAACTGATCGTGACGGCGTAGTGGCACGCGCCTCGGCTCACCATCCACTAGTCAGAAATAAAAATCCTCCTCCAGGAACACGATTTAAAGTATGATTAATCAAAAGGAAAAATACTCTTTGTGTCTGCTGTGGCAGTGGTTTCAAATGAAAAGAAAGACGCACCTCTACATGTAACACGAGCCATTACGGACAGCCGGACTCACCCTCAATCGCGGCTCACGCCCTATTCCCATATCAAGTCGGCATCATTATCGCGTGTGCTCGCCATTAAAGTAATGAAACTGAGTGTACCATCTCCACTCTGTGGCTTAATTTGCTTATTCGTTCTGACCCGAAGTCGTGCGACGTTCCCAGAGCGGGTTGCGCAGTTGCCGGTCCTGGGAGGGCCTCACGCAGCTCAGATGTACGCCGCTGGCTGCCAGTCAGTGTCATTTGAATAATGATAGGAACTCTATTTACGAGCTTAGTGAGTTAGTGCGCATTGTTCACTCTATTATTTCATCCAGCTAATGATTGGAGCAAGTACCATATACGCAAATCTTTGCTGTAACACGACTCATTGAAACTAATAAGTTGTTTTGATTGACTTACTTGGCGATATGTTTCCAGGTCATTTTTGTGGGAGCTGAGACATGAAGTGGTGTCTTAATGCCGGTTTCGCTATTTTTACACGTCGGCCCACATTTTTTGATTTGCTGTTCATGTATTTGAATTTTTTTGCTCCATAGTACGTCCACAATTCATTAATCTGCTATTATGCTGCAGACAGCTTTGGGACCAAATTTATGAATTCTGTGCGCCACGCACGCTACTATAGTGAATTGCCGGCTACTTCCTCCCCATAGGCCATGTACTACTTCAACTCCTACTCTACGGATGTATAGCTGTTGCGTAGATCACACTCTTCTGAACTATTCTATGGGAAATTATACTGCTCAGTTCTCCAGTATATATTTCCAACAGGATTCATATACCTCGACAGCGTAAGCTGCACGGTACTGCATATATTGTGGTACTCTGATCTGCTACTTGGATTTGCCATATGCTTGCTCTCGATTGCAGAAAAAATCGCTACCTAACAATATATGCTGGTTACAGTGAGAGTATGCGCAAGTAACGCTCTGCCGCTGGCCAAAAATTGAGCCACCTTCGTTAGAGCGTGCTTGCGGTGGCCCGTTTAGAAGGCTTATCATTTGTTACTGCCTCAGCAGCAGCCCAATTACGGGCTTTTGCGCAGGCTTTTGTCAGCAAGGCTCCGTTAACCTCCACTCTAATAATTAAGTAAGCAGTTAGACGACACTGATTGATAACTTGCGTAATGACCCTATCTGCTAATCATGCCCTTGAGTAATTTACAGCGCCGTGATACTGCTCTCACTCGCGCGCGCTCTCTAGACAATAACTCGAGTATTCTGGGGTGCTTCTTCGAGTTGCGTTCTTGTTGGTGCGGAAACTGCAAGTTGTACCTTCGTATCTTACGATAATGTCATTTATGTATGTTACATGGGATCCTACAGATCAGGCAGGACCCAGATTGCATCCGTAGTATGACACCGCTGTCTGTTTCATCCTCACACGATGCATGTTCTTTTGCACAATATGCTGACTCATTTTGTTACCACGTGATGTGTTTTCAATGTCTGAAAAGCACATTGTGCGAGCAAAATTGAATCCACGGTAGAAAGTGAGCCGTAGTAAAACGTTAATCTGGCTTCGGTCGTTCGACTTCGTCATTGAGTTATTTAGAATGTCTAGGGAACTGAATCACGCAACAGAAGAAAAGTAGAAAGGAAAGGTTCAAGGAGCTTCAACATTTTTGAGCTGAAAAACAATTTTAGTGCAGACTAAGCTATTTCGTGAGCCACCTAAAATAACATTTTTACAGCCCCAATTTTGAACATGAACGTCATTACGAGCATGGATGGGCAGCGAAAACTAATTTCCTGTTGTCAACATAGATGAACTATTGATTCTTTGAGTTTGGAAGTGCCATCCTCTTCGTAGTGAACAGCAGGTCGACGTTCTACAATGAAACAACTCAGTAGGCTAAAGACTTGTTTCAGTCAATTTTTTAAATAGGGCACATAGAAACAAACACACTCAAGGTCTAATATAGCGATTTCTGCGCTCACTCAAACGAGTCTATAAGCGGTCGACATTTGCCTTCAATCTGTGACAAAAGACGTGCAAGTGAAGACTTGAGGACATTTGTGTTAATACAGAATTCCTTTTAAGTTAAAAACTACGTAATTTCAATAAAGTAATTATAAAGTCCTCTCTCTTCAATATTCTATAAAATTTTCCAATCAATCAAGTCTTTTGTTCATATCTTTTAGGTTACTTCGATGATATTAGGAGTCTATATTTTGTCAAGAATTTACTCCATAGCGTGAGAGTAGTCGTGGGATACCATCGAGTTCATAGCATACAAACACTCACTCACTTCATCTTCGTTTGATTCATTTCTGAGGAAGTCACCAATTGAACAAGACATTATTAATTCCTCTGCGTGCACATGCATACTCTGTAATGTATGAAATTATGTAGCTTATATTTTAATGCAAATCATTGCAAAATCACTTAAAACTTGAAATTTCACTCGGATTTTTCTATCGAGATTAAACCCACGACAATCTGGAAAAATTCATAATCAATGCAATTTTATTTTTGCTCCTAGGAATGACTTCCAAATTCATAATTTTTTCAATTACAAAGACCGACTGCCATCTGAGCTATACGATCCAATATCGTTTATACGATCCAATATCGTTTAATTGTATAATCCAATGTCGTTTGTAGAACATGTCGGAGTTCTTACCTTGGCAGCACTTAGAAGTCGTTCGAGATTAGAATTTATCAGCAGGTAGATCGTTCCTTCAGAACAAACCTAATTCTCGCAGTTTTACCTTATTCTCCTCCAAGACAGCATTGTGAGCTGACCAACCATCCATACTCGTTAGACCATTTTGCAATGGTTTCATCAACGTGACACTCAGATATCAGGATTTTGGAATCTTTACGTATAGCAAACATAGGCCAAATCTCAACTCTGAACGAACTGCAGGGGCTTGATTTACCCAATAACCTCTTTTACCCCTGCTATTAGGTTAGGTTGTTTCATTTTAGTGAATCGTTCCATGAGAAAGTTTGTATGTTATTGCTATAAAGGTTTGTTTTATTGGTTTGAATATTAAGGGTATGAAAATGCATAAGCTTTATTTGATTGTTTCAGATAGCATTTACCGATAATGACGTTTTAGTCTAAACTAGCTGGTCAGAGTGCAAAAGTAGATGATTTTTATCGCAAACCTCAGATTTGTTTTTCGTTTAACATGTATTTTCCTTAAGATTCTTCAGCGCGTCTTTGGCTTACGTACTGTAGGAATTACTGCTGATGATGGTATTAACAGCGCTGCGAGTTGTTCGTAAATATTTTTGGTTTCTACTTTCTTCTAGAGCCTTCACTTTCGCTTTAAAATGCTTTTTTGGGACTTTTTTTTGAGAAATCGATGCATTGAGGGAATAGTGATGGCTTATGACCACATGCTTACGTGCGTCACACTCTGGTTGCAAAATTCATACCCACATAAGTGTCGTAGATATATTTTGACTCGAGTTTATGAGTCATATTAAAGGCGTATTTATATGTGCTACCCGTAATACACCTGAAATAAATCTACGGAGCTTTCTATAAAAGTTTAACTTACTCTGACTACCCATTAAATTCTACAGATTGACTGTGAATGAATGCAAAAGTGAATAAAACCATTAAGATATTTCAAACTTGCATGCCATCTACAATGTAAATCAATATCACTAGTCGTAGCAGATTGCACTGGTAAATACGACTTTAGCTTAGAGCACAAGAAATGTATCAATGTAACTCTGAATTAATTTATAAATTTGTTAAGATGAAATGACTCATCATTGCTTGGAGTACACTCGAAACAATTATTCCAAACGGAGCCACACAGCCGCGAATACCCTCACACCCAGCTTACCGCTGCAGCACTGAGCTGACGCGTGCAAGTTGACTCATCCAGCGTGTTAACATTTAGGAAACTCGTTGGAACACAATGGAACACTACGTGTTCTTTTTCGGAGTATCAATAATGAGCGACAGTTTTGACCTCCTGAGCGCAGCTACCACCTCCAAATAGTTCATTATCGACGAGGCGGTGAAAAAGTTAGACTAAGCTGCGTGCATCCACAGATAGTGGTATTATTTCTTCCACCATTGGGCGTCAAATTATGTCAATCAATATCGTGAGCAAATATCGCATGCATTCTTGAAAAAACTTACAATTTCGTATGTATGACTCCAGAGTCATGTCTTTTGAATAACTTTTTTAATTCGTGGAATGAATCGTCCATTAGTGTGATCTTTGCATGAGTTATTATTCACGAAGAAGTAACCCATTTTTCGCACGCCAGATTCCTACAGCACAGCGGTTATTTATTGCTAGTCTCAAGGCGACTTCCTTACAATTTGCTAATTAATCCGCGGCGGGCAGCAGCGGCGACCACGGGTAGTCTAATGCGACTGATATACGAGGGCCCTCGTTTCCTCCGCAGTTAGCGTATGTACCTCGGCCCCGAGCCTCCAGAAACAGAATTGTGCATCGCAACAAGGATGAACCAAGTGACTCATTCTTGAGTTTATACCCAAGTCTCATGCCTTGAACGTCAGGCAAGGCTTACCCACGCCTCATATGCAGGTAGGTCTTAACGGCTTATTTTTAAACGAACGGATGATTAGAATGTGGGTGGTTTTGAGCAGCCCTACTGCGAGGTAGGACTTGCTGCGGCTATTCATGCAGCGCACATGTGGGTCATTCCTTACTCCCCACACAGGGGATTTCTTACAAAACGTATCATGGGTTAAACACAAGTGGTTAGGCCGTTACATTCAAGTCCCCCGCTGCCCCACACTCAATAGGTGAGACGATATGCGAGCAAAAGAGTGACCTTTATTACAGTCATACGACCGCGTACATGGGAGATCAGTACATTTATCGGCCCAGTTTCTTCTTGCTTCCATCGTCAGTCATCAGTTGTTTTAATGAATTAACCATTTTCTGATGCACATTTATCTATTTATTATGGTGTGCAGTTATGCTTTAATGCTTAAAACGTTTATGTTACATATTGTGAGTGTTTCTGATGTCCATGTTGATGCATTGAATGTGTGAAGTCCATTTCCATGCTTAGCAAATCTCAAAACATATAAATGTGTTTATTTGAGCGCAGTTGAATCATCAATGAAATAGAAAGCTGGAAACACATCCAAAAAAAAAGTTCATACATGTGTCATCATACTTTTCACGATATATATAGGTGCATGGGCTTGTGCAGTTATTCACCCATCCTGTACATGTCTATGCTCTGTAAGGGAGCGCAATCATCGCCAGTGTATATTACAGCGTTTTGCTTGACGACCTGATAGGGATAACACGGTTTCAGCTCAGCTCAGACAATAACATTGCACAATAACTTTTGTTGGCGCAGTTCAAAAAAAAAAAAAAATTTTCTTAATGAAATAATTTCTCATCTATCTTGAAAAAACTCATGAATTCAATTCGTACACCTCGTATTGCTGTAACATGATGTTCGAGAATTAATATTTCTACACAGAACATTTCCTTATTTGATCAAAGTTTCAAATAAATGTTCCCAATAACGTGTAGAAACGTTTACAAAAGTAGTGTCTGTTAGAGGAGCGTGCTCATTGAAAAATTTGTACACTTCTTTCTCTCATAATATCATATTTCATTGACATCAATAACGACTTTATCAGAAGATCATTTTATAACAATTATATTCTTAACAATTTCAGCAGATTTGACATTAATGAAGCTCTTAAAGGGACTGCAAACAGGAAGGACATCGTATGGAAGTCGAAACCACAAGATACAAAAAACAGCGGGACATGGCTGGGGTGATCAGCAGAGGCTGTTTATTCCCTCAAAGAATCAAGAGTTTCCTTTACTGGTCACTGAGGACAGTTGGAAAGCATTGAGCTAAAAGCATAGCAATTTTCTTTTCTTTCTCTCTTAACATGAATATGTACAAACAAGTTTCTTGACACACCAGAGTCCCGTTGGAAACGTGCTGTTTCAGAGTGAGGGATTTGCTCATGCAACAACTCATTTTTTCGTTTTAAGACAACATTTAAAATTATGTGAGAACTAGTGTGAACTTTGAGTTCTGATGATTGGACCATCAGCTCTACATAGTTCTAATGCGACTGCCGTGTTTTCCAAGTCCATCTGAGGATGATGGGTGGGTTTTAAAACTCAGTAATATATTTTGTCCTAACATACCTTGAAAGAGCTTTTGTAAAATCAAGGAAAATCGGCTTTTGGAGCACAATTTAAGCTTCCCTTACTCAATTAGGCTCTTATGATTTCCCATCACATGTACTTCACTTCTTCATAATTTCTGTTTTCCTGGTGTTCAACAGTTAGCGTGGTGAAGTTGGTCGTTTAGAAGTAGCGCTTCTTTTTTTCTTTCAAAAAAACTCTTCACAACTCGCAAAAGACGCTTAGAAAATGACCTGCATTCGTTCCGAATACCTTCTGGATCTTGGACCTGTTTTGATTTCAGTTTTCCTGCACCGTTATCAATATTTGGTAATGTTGTTGGAGGAGTCGGAATCTTATTCCTCAATATGGTGCAGATGCCGACGTCCAGCCTGGTGAAGAAGGAGTTCATTCCCTTTTACGTAGAGATGAAGTGATGACGCATGATTTTAGCCATCATTTCAGTGGTTTTCTTACGTAGCTCTAAAACGGCAGATTTCGGTTTATCCATTCTGAAGCTTGCAGGGCGGCAATATCTGGAAAACGATCGTTATAATTTGTGCCTAATACAAGAAAGAATTTCATTGGTTCCATTTAAGTGATTAACATAAAAAATCCACTTAATTGCAATTTTTTTTCGAAAAGCTTCCCTATATCACTTTTTATTTGAAAAGGAAAGTCCTCCTTTCAGAAAGATTATAATCAAGTCATTATTGTGCCTTCTATCATACTTCTCGAGAGCACGCATTCTTTCTCTAGCATTATGCCATTGCTCCCTCAGCTCTCCCTATACGTACACCCTCCAGTCTCGCGTCATGCGCCTAAATTGCCTTTAACTTTTCCTTGCCGTATTTAATATTGTTACACAGTGATAGGGATAGTTTGTTATCGGTTGTTATTATTTTATTACAACAATACGTATAAATCAGTTATATTAACTTATCGATATTATTCTTCCTACTAAATATTTTGAGCTTGTGCTCTAAATGTATAAAACTCCTCTGTGAGCCGTTATTTGGGTTGTGGAATCCTACTTAATTCTAAGTTTCTTCTAAAGGCAACGCATGTCTGATCGTTGTTTCATTAGCATCGGTAATTTCTCGTTCTCATCAATTTAAAATTAATTCGTCTCTAAAGTGTCTCGGGAAGTTCATTTGCTAATCTATGAAAAATTGAACGCGAACAAATTCAAAATCTGAATTCCAAGTGTCTAATTTGGGGATACTTCAGACACCTCACTGCTGTTGAACTACATGAAAACATCATCCTGTGGAGAATTACTCAGATCTCTGTTTTCTCGAGATAAAATTGCAGAACTATTCAATGGTGTGACAAAGAAAGCGATAGCGTCAAAGAACACTCAAGGATTACCTATCTAATCCGAATCAATGGATGCCTGGTACTCACTCATAAATGTGTCACGGATTTTAATAGCGGGTAATTTAAACGAAGTATAAAATTTAGTCAGGTGCCATTTACATTAAATTGTCTATGAAGTTGATTGTGCACAGTATCACAGTTAAGACCGTGTAATTCATCCCTTCTGCGTGATACTTTAAGTTTCGTGCTGATCAAAGCTCACGTTGAGATGGAAAATGACGCACCTTACTGGTTCGCTGAGCACTTGTGACGCTGCCGAGTTTTATGCGGCGAGAGCTGCACGGCATCTCAACATGTGGTGCGCCCTGCATCCTTAAAACTGCATTCGGGTCTCAGCAGTAAACGTGCTTGCAAAAAAGGTACAAAGAAATTCTCATTTAGAAAAATGTGGGCTGACTGACACTGTCAGTATCTCAGTTGTCATTATATTAGCTGTCGTAATGAAGTTTTAAAGTAATATTTTCACGTTAATATATTTTATCTGTATCACAAGCTTTCATAAAACCTACGTAGGAACGAGGTAGAGTGGAGTAGTACATGGTACATTCCCAATGCCGAAACACTTCAACTGAGGCCAATAATTGCTAAATTGTTCAAATTATTTAAATCCGAGAGCAAATGGGTTCACTGAGTAAAATTTCTTGAAGTAGCTAATATGAACACTATAGGTCAGTGAGCTCTCGTTGAAGTTAAATTTTTGAAACAATTACCTACTGAAGAAACAGTTTTACGAATGTCATAAGGTTTTATGGCTGGTATATTTGCATTTAGCCACGCTATCAATGCGTAGGCAGTCTCGAAGTTATTGAGAATTTTATAGCCGTCAGTGTGACTTCATTGGAAGTGAAAGTCTTGATCAGCGAGTAGTGAACACCCTCTCAAAGACTCCCCAGCGTGGCAAGTTATTTTTTTGTTTTTATGCCCTCCTTCTCTGGTACTGCTAAATTATCGCTCGTCTTTTTGCAATATACTGTTCATGTGGAAGAGAATTATGACTTTAATATGTTTTTCCAACGTATGAAACACTTTGAGGCTTCGAGTAATTTTGTTATAACCGCCAACACATAACCAAACACACATTTGACGCGTGGGTCAAAAGTCACTGAGGAGTTGTAGTATGTGATGCCACTATAGGTTGTTTTTCTTTCTTTTTCAGATATGTCATAAATCATAACCCGAAAATTAATTAAGGAGACTTATAGAGTCGCACAACGTACCTAAGTTCTGAGATTCTTCTGCCAACGTCAGGGATCTGTTATTATGAGACAAAAAGCATATCGCAGACATTTTCAAGTGAGAGAAGTGCCAAATGCGAACTCAATTTGGAGCATAGTTCGTCGTTTCGAAGATTAGGAGCAGTGAGTGATCTTCCGCGAGCTGGGAGACCTTGCACTGACATAATCAATGAGACCAGGAAAAGAGTGCGGGAGAGTGTTGAACAGAATCCTGAAAATCGACTCCTAGAGGTTCCGGACAAGTTGGAATATCACGGAATTCTCTGCGAACAGTTCTCCACACCATCAACCTTAGTCCTCACAAGGCACAGTTTATTCAACAGTTCAAACACCAGGTTTATGAACCAAGGCTCCAATATGCTCTCAGAATTAAGGAATTGGCAGGAAATAACCCAAAAACTGATGCCATATAAAAGACATAATTTTTCATGCACGAATAATTTTTCATCGTTTGGATTTGGGCGGATAAATTTCTATAACCTTTTCATATTGTGCTTAAAATTCGATAACTCTGGTACAAAAATCCTTAAGCTATTAAATTTCAAAAGCTCTCTGTGACTTTTAGCTTACGTTGTATAATGAAGAAGCTCGAATAAAACTTCATTGTTTTTTGAGTTCCTGAGCGTATTTTACATTTCAAGAATGTCGTAGTGACGCAAGCTACTTTACCTTGCTTCTAAGATGGTGATAACAAGAATACGAAACAAATATCTGGAGCAAACAATGGGCCACGGAAATTTGTCAAAAGAGATAAAGATAATGGTATATTAAAGAACTGATTGAAAGTTTTAAAGACAGTAAATTTTGCTCGAATAAAAAATCTCTCTTTTAATGGTTATATAAAACGAAAGTTGACTAGAAAGTTGACTGGCAGTGAAAAAGATGGAAACATTCGTCCTCGTTACCTGAAATTATTGCCCCAACTTTATTACACGTAATAACATTACTTGGAATCATTTACGGTGGAAATACCTCAACAAATGATAATAGAATGTGACAAAATGTCATCCGCCATTGTTTGAGTTGAATTAAGTGTGAATGAACTCGTTGGGATGTCCGAATCAACCGCACATGAGAGCAAATAAACAAAAAAATCTGAGAATATTATTACATTTTAAAAAAATAATGTATTGGTATACCTATTCTCCTCAGCAGCTGAAATATAGGTAAATGAATTGTTCTTTATCTAGTATATTTCACACGCATAATATTACATAAAATTATGGTCCACGAGTATATATATGTATTTTTCTCATTTTTAACGCTCAATATTTACTTGATTTTACCTTATCGAAACTAAGATTGGACTGCGCACATCGAACAACACGCTTGAAAACGCTCTTTCATGCACAGTTTTCCCTTTTGTCGCGGATTCCTGAAGGCAATGAGTGCCGTGCTTCCAACGAGCGGACATTAGAGCCCGAGAGCCCGCTCTCAGGGCGAGGCATGTGCTCGTGTCTACGTGCATAGCGATGCCGTACCGACGCAAACAGCGAGGTCTTACATATTGAGTTCAAACGAGCTTAGTATTTTACGTTTGAGGTTTCCCTATTAGTTTCAACCTAGGGTTTTGATTTTGACTGCCAGTTTTGAGTTAGAGGCTTTAAGGCACGGAGGCAGAAATTTGATGAGAGGTAATTGACCGCTGCCCCTGCAATAACGTTAAGTATCACTGCGAAATAAAAATCTTGCTCATTGTGAGCGTCTAATTTTTAAACGATTTTGTTTACGTACAACGTTAAGACGTTAAGAGGGTAAAATGAGAAATTCAGTAAAAATGTACGGGATAGGATTATTTATTTTAAAACTGTTTGATACCTGATTTGTTGAGTATTTATCGAAAACCCAATGTTTGAGCTCAATTCGTTCAAGGTGTCAGAGCCTGTGTGCGTGATGAAAGAAACCTAGAATTCATTTGCTAAATAAATAATTATTACATAATAAATAGTTCGGTAAGAAAAACCGTCTCATAAAATACTGAAAAAGGTCACCAAATTTCATGTGGAGCGTGTCTTAACGAACGCATGAATCTTTTTGCATGCATTGGCTAGGGAAGTGGCAGCAGAAATATTTCAATTCGATCATTCCTCCTACGTGACATTCCCGCCGCTATGTCGCAAGACAACCGTACTCCAACGGCGACAAACTGCAAGCACGTGCACATCAAGTCAGCGTGTGAGTTGGTTGTGGAAACCGTAATTTACGGGCCGACTCCAATTCAGCTCCTCACATCAGGCTGAGGTGATACTTCACTCTGAGGATGAGGGCTTCCCGGTACGTGGAGGTAAAGTGCACAGATGTGGGAAAAGTAAATAGACAACGATTAAGTTTCATCCTTACGAGGAATAGCGCGTGAAGGTTCATGCAGTACTACGGATCTCGGGGAATGTTAATTTTGCTTAGTAAAATTTCAGCTCACTGCTGGCAGATACGTTTTCAAATAAACATCAAAATACTTCAAGCTCTTGTTAGCCGATTACTCTCAGGAAGAATATCTAATGATTGTCTAATTATTTTGTCAATCGAATCTATGGAACGCGTAGTTTTGTGTTGTAAACTCTAAAAGAGTTGCGAAAATATTCTCCGTTAGCTGCTGACGATATGGATGATGCCATATCTGCATATTAAAACTTCAAAATCTTCAAACATCCATGCTCTAAATGCCCTGAATTCCACTCAAATAGACCACCTACACTACCAGTCGTAAAACGGCAGGTTCTGAACCGGAAATTGAGACTGTCAAATAATAAGAGAAGCGTTTTGATCTGAATGACTTGAGTGCGCAACACAAACTCTGAATAATTTCTGATGCCACCGATTAGTTCAACGCTGTTTTCAGAGCCCAAGAAACTTAATGTAATTTTTAATGAGCTGCGTTTGTAATTTGGTCTGTTATTGGTACGTACGTTCTGCAACTCACCTCAACTTCATTCGAACCTATTCGAAAACAATTTCATAAACCAATGTACAAATTTTAACTCACGCCAATTATGATAAGTTCACCCAACAGTAACTGTCATGGCATCATTTGAAAAAGATGAAACAGTTCTTCTATTTTCTCAGAAAATATCTTGAGTTCATGCTCCAAAATTTGCCAGGCTAATATAGCGTTGGACAAAAAATTGCTAGATGATCTTTACTGTGTCTGAGCCCAGGCTTGCGCAGGGCATTGGTCGAGGGGCAATTACGAGGGGACATTCTGAGCACCATGCCGAAGAAAATTGAAATTTTATGTAGGGATGATATTGCGACAGAATCCCTAGTGGCATTACCACAGAATTTAATCTGCATGCATTACCCTTCAAGGCACCGACCACACCGACACTCAGGTCTGTCCGGGGCTGGCGGTGCAGCACTTGGCCACACTTCTTGTCGACTCTTCTCTCTCTCTCTCTCTTCAAGAGACCAAGTCGCTGCACTGGTGCTCCGAGTATCAAGTGATAACAGAAGCCACTTATATTAAATTTCTATACTCTAGATATATCTGAGCTACAGCAACTCGTATCATGTTGCCTCAGTACGATGCTTCTCGGTATAGGTTAAATCCAAATAACTCAAGACAAGGAGCTCATGTTAACGCTTCATTTCCAGTAAACTTTATCATTTTTGTAGTTTTGAATCAGTATCATGTGAAGTATACTTACAACCGCTGTGAACACTTGGAATATTCTGTCAAAACCAGTTATGCATACTAACACAAATGCAGACCGACGAGCGTAAGCGTTCCTTTAAGCTCTACCTGTTGTCGTACAATGCACACGCTTGTATGCGTGAATTTGCATGTGTTTCTTTGTTTGTCTCGTGATATGTGTTTTGTCCAACTGACTCTGGTATGAAAATAATAGAGCTATCGTCCACTACCAATGAAAGTAATTTTTCACATCGAAAATTGAAACTTGCTTTCTTCTTAGAACAGCATGGGCTGCTATAAGAAGCCTTGCATTATTCTGCTAGCATTCCGTCCGTCTGCTCCAGCACGTCAGCATGAGTAGGTCACATCGCTTACGTATTCATTGAACAAAATCAGCACTGTGTTTGTGGACGTTTTTAAGGTAATGGTTAACGAAGGCCTCGATCGAACATAAATTAACTTCTCTTCCTGGGCAGTTTCGTGTCTGGGAGATTTACGCTTCAATTTGAACCCGCGTTCGTATTTACACAGAAATTATAAAGCAAATTTGGTGAAAGGAGTGACTTTTTGTACATTCTAACATTATATTTTCGAAACTTAGAGAATACACGTCGTATTCAAGAATTAAGAACATAGAGTGCCTCCCGCAGTTATTTTGTTACAAGCATTATACGCATACTTCTCGAATTGCAGATGCATTTGCGTCGAGCGCTTTGATGAAACAAATGGGAAGATTTCAATTGCACAAATGTATCAACCTATATCATGAGTGGGCTTTTCTGAATAATCAGAAAGTGCTTCAGAATTTACCTATTGTGGGAACTACAATTATTGTTGTCGTAAATGTACGTTTTCTATGGTGTTGTTATTAACTAGACACCAAATTTCTGCAAAGTAATTTTTTGTTCAGTCCTTACTCTATTTCTTCATTACGCCCGAACAATTTAAGAGTACTTTTATCTATGAAGAGTTGTTCAGTAATGGACGGTATTCTTTTTTATAGAGATAGGAGACAAATTTGTCTACAGTTAGGAATCGAATCATTCAAATTATGAGCTTTGTTAAAATCATACTGAAAATAAATTCTAAAATGAACCGTTAATAATTAAATAAAGAAGTTTTCCTCCAACGGTAAAAAATAGTGATTATTCCTTTAAGACCTGAGGATATTGTTTATTGCACTCTGCTTGCGTGATTACAAAATATCGTTAAATGATTTTTGCGTTTTCCAAGCAGTACCGTCAGTTCGAATCGGAGTTCTCATCAAATATCCTTTTGTTTTTGGCTTCAAAAACTTGCCAATGTCGTTCTTACTGAATACGTATGACAACGTGGTCCAAACATAAATTGATTTTGAAAATCCTTGCCTGTGATAGGTATACGTGCGAGTGAGTATGGCTGTGCGGCATTGTGGGACATACATTCAGCCTTCTTTTTGGGTTCCAGATCAATTTAACTGTTCAGCTCTCGTGCAGTCATATTGGCTGTGTTGAAGGGTCATCCTTACAAACCTGAATCTTTGTCACATTCGTCCTAGCATTCATATTTTCGAGAAAGAAATCAAGCTCTTATTCAAGGGAACCAAAAGTTATTTCGGAAACATCTTTAAATTTAGAAAAAAATGAGAGGTGCATTTCTTCTTCAGAACAAGTTAAAGTTACTGCAACAGAACTAATAGGCCTGGCTTATAATATCAGCATGAAGAATGTTCTCATTTTCATTTGACCAAACCGTATCGTGTATAACTGAAAAATTGTATCTCCTTGCTCTCGAATTCACAGTAAATTATTAATCTCTGTCCCTTGTATGGCTCGATAAAAAAGTAAAAATGAATGAAACTGCGATGAAACTCAAGCGTCGTGTTCTAATTCCGAGAAAAGTTCAAAAAAGGTCAGGTCTTCTTGTCATATAATACGAGAAATTCCCGGCAAGCTTGTCAGCCCTGTTCAGGTATTTAATTAATCGGTATCGTGGACCCAGCGCTGCGTTGTCGAAAAAGCATAATCTTTATTTCGGCAGAAGATGAGTCAATGTTCCTCTCATATTGCATTTTTCCCCACTCCTGATGGAAACTGTCTCTGCTATAATTTATTTTACCATTTCTATGAGAAGCACGGCAGTTGGAATGTTCGATTTTGATGTCATTCAACTGGCATTGATAAAAAATAAACTATAGTACGAATTTTTAGAGACTTCATAGGAAAATTTTTTGCTTCTCTCACTTATCCTCCTTTTCCTCTATCTGCGCATAAAGCGGCTTAAAAAAATTTCTCCTCTTCCCTCTTTCTGTATCTCTGAATCATCTATCTTAAAAAGAACTTCACTCCAATATTCGCTCTTTACTGTAATTTGCATTTTCCATTTTTATTTTCATAGTGGTTCGCGTTATTCCTTTAACGCCTCAGTAGGAGAGTGATATAATTGGACAACTATTGTTGCCATTGGGCTTTCAATTTATTTTCACATGGAAGTACTGTAGCCAGTATCAGTACTGGCATGGTCATAGTTTTACGTGTGTCCATTACGGCAGTATCGCAGACGGATTAAGCGACAGAGACGCAGGCATGTCGTGTCCATAACAGTGTAGAAATATCTATGTAGAGGTACGCTTTCATTGGTAGGTTTGCCAGGCGCCTTTGACAAATAAGTCAAGATATCACAGATTTATAAATCTACATCGTTTGCTCATATAAATTGTCCAGCATCTGAAACAGTAAAACCTTCCTGATACGTTTAAAGTCTGCTGACCCTACGTACATAGTTGATCTGTTCATCACACGAAAGGACTCGGGTGGCTGAACACCTCGCATTGTTCTTGATACACTAAGAACGTTTCCCCGCCTAACAGCGCAGGTGACCACCACCTCACGCGGCTAATTGACTGTGTATGAGGGATACCGCGTCACCCGCAGATGCTGGGCTTCCGTGCCAAAGTCGAGTTTATCTTTCGCGGCCCGTGGACTTGAATGGTGTTTAGGATTGGCGTGTCCGCCGCAGCAGATCACTGTTATCGCCTCGTCCTAACTTTTGCAATGACGCGTCCAAGCCACTACCAGCGCGTGCATCGAGGCAATGAAACCATTTAGCATGATGGTTAGGTAGTAATGGTTACGTGGAATACGGCCAATTAAGTTGTGAATTATACTGTGGGTGCAGCTAGGCGGTTAAGGCAAACATCCGTGAACTGAGCGGCGTTGTGTTCACGCTTGGACGTGTCTAAATTAGGGTAACCATCAACGTTTCTAATATCTTTGTTAGTAAAATAAAGACGATACCGAGTGAACAGAAACGTTTGCTCGGATCCGAGAGGGTTTTGCAAGGAAAATGTAAGTCAGGGTTTTACTGTTTGAACTGAATTAACCTTTTGATCTTAGTCGGTAAAAATGGGCCGTCTCACCCTAATTTTTCAGGACGCTTAAATGATGGCTAGTGTATAATAAGACTTAAAAAATTTCCAGGTAAAAATTTTCCTCTTTAATAAATGGCTTGTACGTTTTCCATGATACATCAATGAAAATGAAAAAATTAGTTGGCAAACATTTATTTCATATTTCATAGGTAATTTAGCCTCTTACTTTTTAGATTCGTTTGGAATAAGTCATGGAGGAATAATAAGAAATTTAACATACGATCGTTCAGCAAACAGGTAGTTCTCTACTCCTGCTGAAGCGCGTGATCTTACTTCCCAACACACCTAATTTACATATACCGACATTTGTGCTCAAAGTGCTCACAAACAAAAGCCTAAACTCTTGAGCACTTTCTCAACTATACATTCCCTCGCGATGATGTGGCCGACAATCAAATTTGTTCTTACATCCACTCACAAAGCTGCACGCATAGATCATCTAGAAGGCTTTCTTTCAATAAGAAGAGAGGGCAGCATTTGGTGGGACTCCCCGGCCTAGTAATTTGTCCCGCAGGAGTGAACGGCCAATACGCCATCAGCCCGAGGCCCTTCGTACTGCAATGGATGGGGTCTGTGATGGTGTTAGCGGGGCTTTGATCTGCTCGTCCGCCTGCAGCGAGGGACAAGTGGACTCGGGCCCCGAGACACCAGCACGCATGTTCGCATTATTTTCGTGATGCTTTCATGTAGTGCCACGCCAACAACCCGGGGAATATTAGGAAATTATTGCGCTATTCTCAATGTAGCCGTGGTGTGTGTGCTCAATGAATTATGTTTTTTCAAGTTTAAACTGAAGTGGTGTTCAGAAAAGCAAACTTCAAAGGCCAACATGCTTCCATAACAGCAAGTTTGGTCTGTGATGGCACGTGCAAATCGTTCGTATTTTCTACAGCAATGCCGCACATCGTCGTAACTCTCGATCGTGGAATTTTCATTGTTTTATTGCTTCAAAAAAAGTGAATATCGTAGTATTGTGGTAAATGTACATTTCAAAGATAACTAGTAAATTACCAAGAACTATACAAAAACAATAATGGAGTGTAACTCCATTATCTAAAATTCATCCGCTTTTTGCTTCATATTTTGAAATTAAATTATTCCGTGAAACGCATATACGTAATGCTGTCAAAATACATCGATATTGTTTATTTTGTATGCTCAAATTGAAATATTTTTTCTCATGAATTAACGCTCTTTCTAGTTTTAAAAAGAATGGTATTGTGTTCATATATAGTGGCAATCCCATACCAATCAATGGACGAGAATTACAACTTCCAAGAATATTTCATTGAGATCCTAACATAGTCGAAAATCCGTTAATTAAAATCCCTCTATCATCAGAGATCAGTTAATTAAGATCATTCTATCTCTAAGATCAGTGAATCGAGGCAAGCGATATTCAAGGTCAATAAATTGAAATCAACCTTGTTCAAAATACCTCAACTGGAAACTTGGGGAGCCATATTAAATCAATGCTTTTTGTGTGGTTGATGAAGTGAGTTAAATAAAACGAAATTATTCCACAGCCCAGACCGTATTGAGATAGAGTGATTAAATATTATGAATTTCAACTCATTTACTCAGAGTCTAAGAAATTAAATTACAGTGAATTGCAAAATCGTCAACAAATGATACACATATCTCATTGGTAAATTCAACCTCAAAATTAAGTTTAATGATGAAACTGAAGTAAAAGAAATTGGCAAGTAACTTGAAAATAAATAAAAGTCGTATATTATTGTTCTGAACAAGAACGATGATTTGATGATAAAGTTCAACGGACTCCTGACAACAGAATTATCTTCCCCTCTATTCAGGACGACTATCGCATGACAGGCTCATCTTGAGTAGGTCCAAGGGTCTTGAGAAATTTTAAAATTCGTCATCCAAAATCTAAAAATTTTCATCAAGATTAGAATCAGAGTACCAGTATTAACGCTAAGGTGACAGATTAATATTATATTCTTTCCTTTATAGTATATAAACTGCTTTTTCTTGCCTTTAAAGCTTCAGTCAAAGACAAATTGCTTTGATACGTTCGCAATACGTATACAGCATATTAGAGTTTCCTTCTTTTGCTTGAGACTACTCGAGTCAGTGCTGATGATAAACTTACGCGTTGAACAATGTTACCTAATTTAAATGGAACCAGTTTCTAAAATATACCAAATGGAACGAGCCCTGGACTGAAATGAAATCTTTACATAAAATTAATTGATTATGAAACTCACGGTCGGCAATACAGACATTGATGTCATTAATTTTGCCCTGTTAACTTTGAAGATTTCGTTTTCATCCTTCATCATTTAAAGATATCCTCTTTTACCGAATCTGAGGCAACACCTGCGTGTACATAGACCAGAAGTTATTTCCTTTCAAAACAACTGATGTTCAGGTAGAGTAAAAATGGGTCGCTATACTTGCCTCTCTCCCTTGCCAATACTTCAAAATTAGGTTTCAATAAAGATTTTCATTTACATTATTATTTTCAGTTTTATTCATATCCCAATCAAAAGCCTAATTTTTGGCTTTACTTATTTATTACGGTGAAGTTCCAAATTTTCTGAGCATTTAATGTGGACTACCAACATAAATTACGGGTTATACATATAAATCAGTGATATATATACAGTGGGTCAAATAAGTATTCGTAACGTTCGAGAANGAAAATTCCACCAAGTGTTCAAGTTAGCTTAGTGGGTAGGTAGTCAATTTTTACTCATACATACAGACAAACATATCTGCCTACCAAAGAACAAGCAGCATGTCCTTTGCTCTAATATTTAGCAGCATGTCCTTTGTTGGCCAGAACAGCTTCCAATTGTCTCTTGAAGGATGACACAAGATTCTGGCATACATCAGCTGTGATTTTNGAAGGATGACACGAGATTCTGGCATACATCAACTGTGATTTTTCCCCATTCCTCAGTGCATATTGCCTCCAATTCTTTCAGGTTTGATGGGCGCCTTTCACCGATCTTTGCTTTCAAATGCTTCCAAAGATTCTCAATAGGATTCAAGTCTGGCGACTAGCTAGGCCACTCAAGAACACCTATGCGATGGTTCCTGAACCACTCTGTTGTTAGTCTTCAGGTGTGCTTTGGATCAT